>CAJHQQ010003601.1:0-40880 GCA_905132885.1 Moricandia moricandioides
GGCTTTTGCAAAAGTAACTCAAAACTTGGAGTCAAACAGAAAACTAACCTTTTCTGTTTGACTCATTTTTTTTTGAGATTTTCACCCCACACCTGCATTTATCTACGGAAAATGCCATTAACCTTTTTTTTTGGTTTTTCGAAAATGGCTTCTTTACTGTCTCAACCTCATCATCTTCAAGTATTTACAGTATTGCCACTACCATGAATAGTTCAACAACCTTGTACTACCTGTTTGGAGCTTTTAATGCCCTTCAATGAATAAGTCAACAACGTTTACGACCTGTTATGAACTAAAACAACATTTATTTCACTTTCTCTCCATATTCATCCAAAAAACTCAAGCTTTTGATTCAAAATATTTTACGGTTGACAGAGCCATATTTCTTTCGTTTTGACTTACGGTTGCTTTCGTTTGAGATTCTGGTGGTTGGAGAAGACCATGTGTGCAAACGAAGTCATCTCACCTAGTTTAAGGTACGAATTTGAATTTTTTTCAAGATCTGTTCGCGTGTAAAGACTTACTCTTAAGTCATCTGTATGTAGAAAGACTACTGATAAGTCTTCTGTCAAAACGAAAGACTTAATCTAAGTCGTCCGCTTTGTTTGTTATACAGTCCAGACGACTTATATATATAAGTGTCTACGAAGGAGGAAGGGCTAGTTTTGCATTTGACCAAATCGTGTCAGATCTTTGACTATTGCTGGACGACTTATAATTCAGTTCGTCTCTGAGAAAGTTAAAAATTTCAATATTTTATTCAACTAGACGACTTAAACGTAAGTCTTCCTAGGTTAGTTTTGTAATTGAAAAATAAAACTTGAAATTTACTTTCTCCAGACGACTTAATTGTAAGTCGCCAGACAGATGACTTAATTTAAAGTCGTCCAGGAAACAAGTCGTCCAGAAGTTTTCCCAAGTTTTTCTGGTCAAACCTTGCTTCACCCGGACGACCTTACATTAAGTCGTCTTTCTGGACGACTTACAATTAAGTCGTCTGGAGAAAGTTAAATTTCAAGTTTTATTTTTCAATTACAAAACTAACCTAGGACGACTTACGTTTAAGTCGTCTAGTTTGAATAAAATATTGAAATTTAACTTTCTCAGAGACGATTTACCTTGGTTTTGTATCGTATCAAAATCGCCTCGAAATCACCTTTGAGAGAAACGGCGTTAGGGTTTTCTGAATTTCGCTAAAAAGTGAGTAAAAAAAAAATCACCTTATATATTGGGTAAATAATCCGGTTAGCTTTAAAAGTACAGTCGTCCGGTTCAAATAAGTCGTCTGGCGGATAATGTACATCAGACGACTTAATATTTAGTCGTCCGTTTATAGACGACTAAATATTAAGTCGTCCCAGACCCTAAACTGAACCCCTAAACTTAAATGACTAAATTAACTAGCTAACCACGTTATAAAATCAAATTATACTTCAATGCTGTTTACTATACACAGAAATGAACAAGCTTAGGTAATTTTAAAATTTTTCAAAAACGGTTTTAATGCTTTCCAAAATCTAACCCTAAGAACACATACAATACTACAACATATGTTGATGAAACATAAGCTAAAGAATATCATGACACACTACTTTCACTCATCTATGCTGAAAACAATTGAAATTTGTTATATCTTAATTTATATCTCTTAAGACATATGTTAATTACATAATTCCCATTTTTCACTTATCAAAATATTTTTTACAAATTTTTTAAATTATGTTTAAGAATAACTGTCCAGACGACTTTAAGTTAAGTCGTCTGGACGACTTATTTTCAAGTCGTCTGAACAGACGACTTGCGAGGGTTAGAAACGTAAAAAAGTTTCCGTTTTTTTGTTTGTTCACAAGGGGGGTAGTTGTAATTTCAATAGCCTTTTAAGTTACTTTTGCCTTTGACCCAAGTTTGGGTATTCTTTTGGGTTTGACTCCAAGTTTTGAGTCACATTTGGCAATTCTCTCAAAAACAGAAGTGTATTATACGTTTCTATCCTTTGTTAGTCCACACGTAACAGAAAGAAGTCTACATAAATGTAGACCTCGTACGAAGTCTATTCACTCGGTAGACTTGTTATGTAGTCTACACCATAATTTTATCTAATAATTTAATTTTAAAAATATATAAAAATATTTGTTGTAATATTTTTAACTAATCATTAATATAATGGATAATATGAAGTAAAAAAAATAAAATTTTATATAATTAAACATTTTTAAGGAACATTTAGGGTTTGAGATTTTTGGTTAAGTGGTTCGTAGACATATTATAAAGTCTACATATATGTAGACTTTTTTTCAGTCTACACACATAACCTAACCGGATTTAACCAATATAATTTGATGATCAAATAAAACATTTACGGTTTGAGATTTGTGGTTAAGAGGTTCGTAGACATATTATAAAGTCTACATATATGTAGGCCTTTTTTTCAGTCTACACACAATTTAACCTAACTGGATTTAACCAATATAATTTGATGATCAAATAAAACATTTACGGTTTGAGATTTGTGGTTAAGGGGTTCGTAGACATATTATAAAGTCTACATATATGTAGACTTTTTTTTCAGTCTACACACAATTTAACCTAACCGAATTTAACCAATATAATTTGATGATCAAATAAAACATTTACGGTTTGAGATTTGTGGTTAAGGGGTTCGTAGACATATTATAAAGTCTACATATATGTAGACCTTTTTTCAGTCTACACACAATTTAACCTAGTATATAAATACGATTTCTCAAGCTTTTCAGGTAAAAAAAAACTAATCTTCGCCGTCTCTCTCTAGGCGATTTCCGGCGAGATTTCCGGCGAACTCGATCCACGCAGTTTCCCATCCGCTTCGTCTCTGTCTCCTCCATCCCTCTGGTAAGTTAAATGTCTCTTTTTACCTCTCTGTTGATAAAAAAATGACCACCTTTACCTTTTTCTCTTTTCAGATCTGAGCCGGCGACTTCTAAGGAACGGTGCTTCTCGTCCAAATCTCTACTTCCGGTCAGTATCATGGCTTATACTTCATCTCTCTGTCCTAGCCATCAAGGGACTGTGCTTCATCTCTCCAACGTACGTCTCTGTGTCATCTCTATCTCTTGTTTAACTAATAACCTAACAAGCTCATCCTTGTTTACTAACTTTTTAGTTTCTTTTGATTGAGATCTGAGTTGGTCAGTCTTAGATCCATTTCTCTAACGAGCATTGCATCCTCTCTAATCCATTTCTCTGCTTCCGGTGAGTCTACTTCATTTCGAAGTGTAGTATGAAGTTTCAAATTTGTAGACTGAAATTTTGAATTTGTAGACTGATATTTTGAATTTGTAGACTGATATTTTGAATTTTGTACTGATATTTTGAATTTGTAGACTTCTCATGTAAACTGATGTTTTGAATTTGTAGTACACTGATGTTTGAATTTATAGACTTCTCGTGTAGGCTTTATTTTAAATTGTAAACTTTTCGTGTAGAATGCACTTATATAATTCTTTGTTTGTGTCTTCTTGGTGCATGTTACAAAATGGATAAGCCTGATTTCCTATCGAGGTTGTATACTCTAGGAGGAGCTCAAGAACTGTGAGTAACAGACAATTGTATCAGGCTTTTGTACCAAACATATGGTTGTAACAAACTTATGTAATTTGCTTGCAGCAGACTTAAGTATTAGTCTTCTTTTACAGAAGACTTGGTACTTGACTATATCAAAATATCATCATTTGTATCAGTATAATACTCTTTTTCAGAGATTTTAATTCATATTCGACCAAAAGTACTTAGGGATCGAATTGTAAAACTGACATGTGCGTTGACAAATAGACTGCATTGTATGTCTACATAAGGGCGTAGACATATAAAACAGTCTACTATCGCGACACAGATCTGAGAAACGACTTAAACCATGAAAATAGTTACATTTTTGCAGTGTGAAGCTCGTTTCCAGCTTTTTCAACCGTCCAAACTCCAATATTGGCCAAAATGAAACATTTTTGACTATTCACAAGTGAAAAAATACGAAATTATGAAGTTTATGATTATGAAAAGAGAGATTTTTAGATGGAAATGTAGAGAAAATGAGAGGAAATGAAGATTTGCTTGTTTAGAATGAGAAAAAAGTGGTTTAAAATTCAATTCTAAAGCTTTAAGAGATCAAAAATGGTGGTTGAAAATATTGATGATGATGGCATAGTTGTAATTAAGAAGAAATGTTTAGGGTGTATTTGGTTTTTTGTATTTTCGAAATTAATAAATAAATAAATAATAATGGCAAATTTGTAAATAATTCAAAAACTTATGGGTATTATGGAAAATTCAATGATGAATAGTAACTAAAAAAAAAGAGGTTTGTTTTGCATTTGACTTGAATTTTTAGGTTGTTTTTGAAAAAACCCCTTATTTTTATTTTTAATAACTGAAAAAATATATCAATTTTAAATATATATATATATATATAATTTAAGAAAAATCTAAAATTTTAATTTTAAATTAATTTTATGTTTCACTAAAATAAAAAGTTTATATTAAAATATTAGTATACAAAACAATAAAATCTAGAATATTAACATAATTTTATTTTTAAATATATTTTTAATTAATTTTTTTTGCTACACATTGTGCGCGAAAGAATCTAGTAAATCAATATATTGAATATAGTTGTTTATGTCACATTTAGCCATAAGCCACGTCATGATCTCTAGTATGATATGTCATATTTTTTAATAAAAATAATTGTATAGATGACATTTGTCAAATCACTTATCAAATAATATCAATAGATAAAAGAAAGAATAAATTAAAATCTTGATGTATGTTTCAGGTCTTTCGACCATGTTAAACTCACAATGTATGCCAATAAAAAACTAATACATACAAAAGAGTTTGCACTAATCGTACTTGTTCGGAACTACTAGATGAACAACAAGATCAAAAGGAGTTTGTTATTAGGGAAAAAGTACCACACTGGAAATTCAAAAGGATCTTAAATAATATGTAAGATACCAATCCAATTATAGTCAATTAGTTTTAGGTTGGAAGTCGATCTAACTTAATGTGGTATCAAATCCCGATCCAAACAATCCAACCTGATCTATTATCGATCCAACCAACGTGGACTCATCGATCCTTGCTAAACATTCTGAGATTGACTCTCAAAGAGTCACCATCCCGAGGGAGCCTATTAGCGACAAAAGTCTCACATTGAAAATTGAAAGGGAGCCTAAGTAATATATAAAATAGATGAATCAGTCCACTTATAGCCAATTAATTTTATGTTGGAAGCACATCTAACTTAACATTTGTTACTCCATAAAAAATTCTTGTTATTCATCTTGATACCATTTGGGGGTGAGGCTACAAAGAGGAATGTGGTTTACAATGAGTAAACTTAAAAGTAAAATAATCTCATCGGATATTGAACCAATATAAAAATGCTCTAATAGAACCCGAGTTTTTGTTTGTTTTTTCTATAAGTGTTTCGGCCCACTCCAAACATGTCCAAGAATTCGGTTTGTACTACTAAGATCCAAAGAAGAAAATAGTTCCACGAATGTCACATGCCCATCCCGATCTGATAGGATAATTAGCATCGAGCGACACAGTCAGATCAAAACGTAAAGAAGATCAGAGCATTTAAAGATGGTCTTAAATATGTACGTTACTCGCCAGAGATCACGTCTCGCTAGAGGTCACGTTGACGATGTTACATTCCACGCCACCAACACCTATAAAGGAAGAACCAAGAAAAGAAGAGAGGGATCCGAATCCTCTCATACCAAACTCATAGGCTTATACCTTTACACTCTCTTCTTAATCGATATCCCTTATGTCTCTGCAGTTGTATCTTCCTACATTATCAATAAAACAACTTTGCATACATAATCTATATCTATATACTTTTCCTGAATTACTTCTATACACATTATCGAAATTTCGTAGCATATTTCTAAGTGAATTTTGAGATCCATCATTTGACGCTAGAAGAAGGTGGATACAACACAAACTCTATGAAAATTCCAACGTGAAACACATACCATAAGGGTTGGAGAAAACACATCTAACATGACATGGGCATTGAACAACTTGAATGACAACAATACCTAAGACGGATTGCAGCAACTTAACCTAGATGTTACCCAGCTGACTGAGACGCTGTTACTTGAGTCAGACGAAAATCCAATCATCCAACAGCCTAGAGCACAATTGTTCAGCCCAGACAGACTTCAACTCATTCCGCAACAACTGACCGAGCTAACAGCAGCACCAGCCGTTGATATGGACGCCTTATTAGTCCAGGTACCTGAAAATTTACGACATGTTTTTCTGTTTTGGTTCAACGTGCAAGTCAGCAAAATATTACAGGGAAGCAAGCAATGCAACGCCCAGAGTAATTCACCTAGATTCAAGCAGATCGACAAGCCTAGTTCAACAACTTACTGGCCCCATCATTAAGAACTCCACGAAACGCTTCTATAGGAGGACATACAAACCAAAATGAATCAACAGAATGAATAACCATGGATTAGTTCTGATGACATTAAGTGAGACTTAGCACGGTGATATGCTCAAATTTACCTTTACGTTACTCTCTCAAAGTAAAAGTTTATTGTAGCAGTTAAGAATCAACCCCATAGAGACTAAATAATTTACACAATAGACTTTCAGTTTCAGACTAAGGTAACTCAATAATAGAAAGAAAATAAGAATGGAGTAAAAGATCGATTTGGAAATGATAAGGAAGAAAGCATTAAGTCTATGGAAATCAAACAGGTAATTCAAAACTGCATGCAAATGGTTTGTTAGGTTTGATTATAGAACATAAATAACTCAATGATAAATTCAAACAACTCTCGCTGCAAAGACTATAGATGTCTATTTCCTAGAATCCCAACTCTTGTTGCAATTCAAACAATGCAGACAAGAAATTAGATCAGATTCAATTTGTTCAACTAAATCCCTAGAGCAACGGTCAGTGTGAATAAGGATCTACTCTAGCAAGATTAGGTTTAAGTAATTGACTACACTCTCGTGTCTCACAACTATCCTATGATTATAGGTTTTAGTTAATTACTCTAGAAACTAGTATGTTAAGAAATCCTGATGTAGGATATGATGAATAAACCTAGAAATATATCAATCAGCAATTCAACATTAAGCCCTAAAGATCTCTAAATCTAACATGGTAATTAATCAGACATGATTAAAGAAATATAATCAAAGACTGAATATATATCATAAAATAAATAAATAAGGAGTTCCAAGAAAACTCTTAAGGATTTCTTCTCCTTTCTCCAAATCTAAAAACAAATCTTAGCCTTCAAAATGGCTTAAGAAAAATAAATATCGACTAAAACACGTGCTGGACACTTTTGTAGATAAAGGAAACTTCTGGACAAAATTACAATTCTTGAAACTTCATTAAATCACGAGTCGGCTTCTGTGGATGATGAGTGTCGTTCAACACTAAGGGAGTGCAGCTCGATAGCATACCACAACCCCGACAACTTCCTCTCGCGTGTCAGATGGACCACTCTTCAGTAAACCAAACATAAATTTTGATCTAATTGATAGATCGATCTGAAACCGGTGGAATTAAAAACCTAACTCAATTCTATATCTTTTGAAAAAATATTAGCTTCATACATTGATGGTAAATCCTCCATCCGTTGTTAAACATCTGATGCATCTAGACAGTTTTGCATCTCAAATTGCTCTAAAATCTCCAAAGTGCTCTGATATACCATGGATTTTACCTATTTTACCTATGATATATAGAGTTTTTTAGAGTCTTTTATATGCATTTGTTACTGTTCTAGAGTATTTACATGTCTAGGTACTCATTCAAAGCAATTGGAGCTTTTGAGCTATTTTGGGACACTAGGATACTCAGCCAGAAACTCAGAGCCGGAATCGACATCACGCACTGTGCGTTGATCAACAGCCAAGTCGACTGCAAGATTAATGAAGGCCTGAGAAATTACAAGTTGTGCCCATAAGTTCCATCATTTGCAAGACAAGTCCTTGGCCGAAATTTAGACTAATTATTAGGGTTTTCTATCTTAGTTTTAACCTAAGCCTAGAATACCTAAGAAAGAGTTGTCTTCTAAGTTACACAAAAAGTTTTACAGTTGAGAGTTGGAACACCTTGTCACATCTATTGGAGAGAAAGATCTGATCATCATTACAAAGAAGATCTTGAACTCCTTATCTTTTACTTAGTTTATTCTATGCAATTTATTCAAACTTTAATCATGTTCTTTTTGCTATGTCTGAGTAATTCATTGTTAGATTTAAGGTTATTCAATGGTAGTAATGTATTTCTGATATTATAAAATTGTTAGGGTAATCTTCTTGGTTTTGGTTTAAGTTTCTCTTATTGCTAAGTTGAACTTGATCACCTCAATCTTAGAAATTAGGGTTCTATAGCGCAAGCGAGAGTCTGATTATAACCTGGAACCTATCTTAAACAATCTATATAACTGGTAACAAATGAGAGTTGAATTGGAAGTTTAGAGAACCCATCAAACCACGAAACCAGTACTGTTTAGAATGAGCGTCGATCGATACCACCTATTGGACATTGATCGACACTCAGTTGAGATGCGCGAGAATGATCTCCTAAACCCTCAGGTTTGAGTTCGAGAACGGTGCTGAATTAAAACCCTAGCAATTTGTTAGTTGCATTACCTGATCCTACCTGAGAATTTCCCCTAAGTCTAATCTTTTAAACTTGATCTTCACAAACCAAATCAATCTTGAAATCACTTTTATTATTATTATTATAATTAATCTAGCTTTAATTTAAAAACAATAAGTCTATTGTGCAATTCAAGAGTCTCTGAGGATTCGATCCCTAAGTACTACACTCAACCTCTTATTTGAGAGAGTAAAAGTAGGAGATATGGTTAATTTGAAAGTGAAATAAAACCCCACATCAAATTGGCGCTGTCTTATTGCCATTAGATTTTGTTTAGAATATTTTCTAGATTTTTAATTTAATGTTTGATAAATTATTCTTTTCTTGATCTTCATGACGCAAGTACTTGAAGGAGAGAATATGGATTAAGGACAACAAGAATCGATCGACAAAGCTCATCCGAAATCGATCGACATTGGTCCACTACTGTCGGGCGACACCCTTCCATTCGATCGATGCCGATCAGCTAGAAGCATGTAAGTACGCCTTTTCTGATTCTGATAATAAGAAAGTAGTCTTGATAGAACCAATGAACAATAAAAGCAACGAAGCGAGCCAACTCATTAATTATCAGGGGGCTGTAATCCTTGATCAAATCACTAAATCTCCAAAGAGTGAGATAAAATATGAATTGCCAATGCTTGAATACCTAAACCCCAGCATGACCTATTCCAATAGGTCTGCGATTCAATTATCTGATAACCACACATGAAGCTATGATCTTGATATCGACTTCCTAATTATGGCGTGCAAAAATCAGTTCAGTGGTTCTCCTACTGAACACCCGAACGATCACATCGAGATGCTAGAAAACATGGTGAACGACGATTTCAATCGCTGCAAACTTTTTCCTTTTTCCCTTGAAGGTGATGCCAGGAGGTGGCTGAACCAGCTACCACCAGGATCCCTGACTTGTTGGGAAGATATTAGAAGCACTTTCATCAATCGCTTCCTTGACGAGGAGAAATACTTGGAAGCAAGGAGAGAAATATCCACATTCATTCAAGGTAGCCGTGAATCCTTTAAAAACGCCTGGACGAGGTTCAAGAGCTACCAGATTTCGTGCCCGCACCATGGATTTTTAGAACCCCAACTCATCAACATTTTCTATAGAGGACTAAACCTAGATTATCAAACCATCCTTAATACAGCCAGCGAGCGGAACTTCGACACCCGAAGCCCTGCAAGTGCTAAAAGGCTGATAGAAAACATATCTTTAGGTAGATCTTTCGAAAAGAGAGACACCGAAAGGAAGGAACCACCAATGTTCACAGAGGAGAAGCACTCGATCCGAGTTAGAAAGACACTGGTGTCATTTGCGGCCCTTCTGGATGGACATAGCTTATCTCAACATTATGGTAAAGACGATGCTGTTTCTTCCGACTTCGAAAAACGAGTTGAGTTTTCTGATGTGATGAGCCTGAACGACCAACAATTTAGAAAAAGCGCTGTCAATTTCACAACAACTACGACACCACTGTGAACAGACATGAAAGAAGTTCAAATTCAAAACGAATCAAGTCTTCACAGGAAACCGTAGAATAGCTGCCGACCTAAATGAGAAGTTAGATCGTATATACTCGGAGAAGACAGAAATATTCAAAACTCTAATAAAACACATTAAGACGATCGACAACCAAGTAGCGAGTAACGTTATGTCCATCAAGAGAGAGGACGGATTTCTACCTGGTAAAACAGACGCTAATCCAAGGAGCCATTGCAATGTCATAGCTTTACGAAGCGGTAGACAACTCACCCCTGGCATTAAAGAAAGCATCACTATAGATGAATTTGAGAAAATCATGACAGATGAAAAAGAAAATTTGCACCGTATCCCGCTCGAAATTGACGAGAAATATCCAGAAATCCCTCCCAAAATTGAAGGATTGGACCAAACTGACGACCTTGAGGAATTATTTACTGAAATCAAGGGAAAGAACACAGATGTAGGAGACATCGATCGACACTCCTTACCGAGAGTTGAACGACATCCCAAACCTATAATCGATCAACACTATGAAACAAGAAGCAATCGACACTCTGACCCAGAACTAGCCCATCCGTTAACAGCAGCAGCGGCAGATGATCCAGAACAGCCACCTCCACCTCTCCTAGCTTTCCCTCAGATCCCAGAGATCTCCATTCACGACCATTGTGTCTTCTAGAGAGTCGTAGTGGACGCACTTCGTGCCATATGGGCCAAGATGGAGACGATGTCTAGGTGCCAATGTTTCAGCCGTCCCAGGAACATAGCGAGATCGCCACCAGCAGCCGCACCACAGCCTCAGCAGCCAGCCATGGATACCTCAGATGAGGAGTAGCCTCCTTTGTTGATCCTTCATCGCTTATTTCATTTTCAGACTTACACACATACTTATTTTGTTTTGTTTTGCTGCCTTTGGGTTTAGACTTATTTATTTATGATGTTTGGATGTTATGATGTGTGTTTGAGTATCTAACAAAGCTAACCAAAAGAGAGATAATCATATTGGAGAGTAGGCACACACACGATTTCAGTTTGTTAGCCTAGCATCGATTGACGACGCTTCATTGATGTCGACTGATGGCGAACTAGCATAGAGGTCTAGCAGATAGTTCGAGTCCACCATTGATCGACACCATCAGTTCACTATCGATCGACGGTGATAGTTTACCATCGGTCGACACTCACCTATCACCGTCGATCAATACTCCTTACGGAGTTTGGTATACTCGCCCTTCTCTAACACTGTTAACTTATGATTTATTTTTCCTAAACAAAACCGGGACATAATACACAAGGGACAATGTAATTTAAGTCTGGTGGAGTTTCACTAATACTATTTATTTATTTTTTGAGTCTTGTTTACTATATCTATAGAGTTTTCAAAAAAAAAGTTTTTATTGAGTTAAGAAGAGGACTATGATCAAAATTCATTATTGACTAATCACACTTTAGCACCATTCTTAGAAGGTTGTTTGCGGAGATCACTAGGGATACCAAAGTGGATCATCCTGCCACTATATCACACTTTTTTAGAAAGTTTGAAGGAACCGAAGCTGATTTCCAACACAAATCCTGACATTATTTGCTTGCTTTGGGGCTTGGTATACACTGAATCAGATTTCTTCTGCAAGTCTGTAGGAACAAGTCATTGCACCTATGGTTCCCAACTCTCTCTCTCTCTCTCTCTCTCTCTCTCTCTCTCTCTCTCTCTCTCTCTCTCTCTCTCTCTCTCTCTCTCTCTCTCTCTCTCTCTCTCTCTCTCTCTCTCTCTCTCTCTCTCTCTCTCTCTCTCTCTCTCTCTCTCTATGTCTCTCTCTCTCTACGTCTCTCTCTCTCTATGTCTCTCTCTCTCTCTTTGTTCAGCATCTACCTAAAAGCTTCAAAGATTGAGATGACTTCCCGATATGCAGATGGGTAGGTACATTACCGATGAACCCATTATTCTCATTCGTAGGAACGATCACACATTGTTGGAAGCGAGAGATATGTACATTATTGATGACCCCACTATTCGCCTGCAACTTTGTTTAAAAATATCAAAAATGAGATGGCAAGATGGATTGTATCAGCATCATTGTCTATTAAGTTTGAGATCCAAAAAGATCCAGAGAAGAGAGAAAAGAGGGAAGAAAGAGACAAAGAAGACTTTGTGCCTAGTTTTCAAGAATTGCAGGGGTAAGAGTCCATGTATTTTTTGAACGATACTGTAACATCCCGAGTTGTGATATGTGGAAAGGCTTAAAAGAATTGATTTGGTTACCTATATTACCAAAGTTGACTTACTTTTTCCGTCACATATCCGTTTAGAACTCCAGGGTTAAGCGTGCTTATGTTGGACTAGTGAAAGGATGGGTGACCTATCGGGAAGTGATTCGTGATACCGTGTGAGTGAGGCCAAAACACGGGGAAAGGTCGGGTGGTGATTGCAGGGACAATAAACAATGATTTCGAGCCTCAGAAAAATTTAATACACCGACCGTTGGAACGGGATGGGGCCCACGGGCCGAGAGAGCGGGCGTGGGTGGCCTATTAGCCGTGGGCGTTCGGGGCATTACAAGTGCTATCAGAGCTGGTTAGCCATCTCGGTTCTGACCCGAGAGGCGTCTTTGAGACCTGTCATGGGGCGCAACGAGGGCGTTGCGTTCTTTGAGAGGGGGTTAATTGTAACATCCCGAGTTCTGATATGTGGAAAGACTTAAGAGAATTGATTTGGTTACCTATATCACCAAAATTGACTTACCTTTTCCGTCACACATCTGTTTAGAACTCCAGGGTTAAGAGTGCTTATGCTGGAGTAGTGAAAGGATGGGTGACCTATCGGGAAGTGATTCGTGATACCGTGTGAGTGAGGCCAAAACACGGGGAAAGGTCGGGTGGTGATTGCAGGGACAATAAACAATGATTTCGAGCCTCAGAAAAATTTAACGCACCGACCGTTGGAACAGGATGGGGGCCACGGGCCGAGAGAGCGGGCGTGGGTGGCCTATTAGCCGTGGGCGTTCGGGGCATTACAGATACTGTCACGGTAAAGTCTGAACTTTTATTTTATTCAAAGAAATGAAATCAGTATAGTGGTGAGTCAAGCTAGTATTTGCTAAGTTGTTGGTAGAATGGAATTGGTTTCTATACCAGGATATGGTATATAAAGTTTCTCTGTTATTGACTTAATAGGATGTGGTTGCAACAAAGTAGGGTGACAGTTATACTTAGACATTATGTGAGTCTCCACTTTCAAAAGCTCTTTTACATGCTTTGTTTGCTTGAGGAAAAGCAAAAAGTTAAGTCTGGGGGAGTTGATATACCATAGATTTTACCTATGATATATAGAGTTTTTTAGAGTCTTTAATATGCATTTGGTACTTTTTAGAGTATTTAAAGGTCTAGGTACCCATCCAAAGCAATTGGAGCTTTTGGGCTATTTTGGGACATAAGGATGATCAACCAAAAAATCAGACTTGGATCCAGTTTATCCGTGCACCATCAATCGACGTCATGACATGTGCGTCAATCGACAACCAAGTCGACTGCGAGATTAAAGAAGGCTTGAGAAATTACAAGGTTTGCGAGAAGTTCCATCATTTGCAAGACAAGTCCCTGGCCAAATTTTAGACTATTTGGTAGGGTTTTCTATCTTAGTTTAACCTAAGCCTAGAAGACCTAAGAAAGAGTTGTCTTCTAAGTTACAAAAAAAAAAGTTTTCTAGTTGAGAGTTGGAACACCTTGTCACATCTATTGGAGAGAGAGATCTGATCATTATTACAAAGAAGATCTTGAACTCCTTAACTTTTTACTCAGTTTATTCTATGCAATTTATTCAGACTTTAATAATGTTCTTTATTGCTATGTCTGAGTAATTCATTGTTAGATTTAAGGTTATTCAATATTAGTAATATATTGCTGATTTTATGGAATTGTTAGGGTAATCTTCTTGGTTCTTTGTTTAAGTCGCTCTTAATGCTAAGCTGAACTTGATCACCTTAATCTTAGAAATTAGGGTTCTATAGTGCAAGCGAGAGCCTTGCTATAACCTGGAACCTATCTTAACCAATCTAAATAACCGGTAACAAACGAAAGTTGAATTAAAAGTTTAGAGAACCCATCAAACCATGAAACCAATAATGTGTAGAATAAGCGTTGATTGATACCACCTATTTGACATCGATCAACACTCAATTGAGATGTGCGAGAGCGATCTCCTAAACCCTAAGGTTTGAGTTCGAGAACGGTGCTTAATTAAAACCCTAGCAATTTATTAGTTGCATTACATGATCCTAACTGAGAATTTTCCCTAAGTCTAATCTCTTAAACTTGATCTTCACAAACCAAATAAATCTTGAAATCGCTTTTATTATTATTATAATTTTTCTAGCTTTAATGTGAAAACAATAAGTCTATTGTGCAATCCTAGATTCTTTGCGGATTCGATCCCTAAGTACTACACTTAACCTCTTATTTGAGAGAGTAAAAGTGGGAGATATGGTTAATTTGAAAATGAAATAAAACCCCACATCATGCTCCAAAGCATATCTGAACCTGAAAAAAACTTCAAAACAGACTCCAAACACATAATATGAACTCTAAAACCAGACTTATACCATGGTCAAATCCATAAAAACCATGATATATCACCCGGACCCAAGATGAACTCTGAGTGATGCAATCTAATATTCATTGAGCCACCAGCTCGACTTTTGAAATAGACAGTTATTTAAGAGACGCATGACTGTTTTTTGGATCGCAATGGGGCGAACTCGCTTCAACGATGCAATACATGATATCGGCTACTGCCAACTCATCGTTGAGAATTTGGTAGGAGAAACTCTCAATAAGCTTTTCTTTCTGAAGCCAACACCATCAACAATTTCAACCAACTGTCAACTATGTATATGAAGCACTACTCTATTTCATAGAGAAATGAGATTCTGACACCGATTGTGGATAATGCCCCAAAAGGAAAAAGATTCGCTTTGCTCTTTCATCTGAAGTTTCAAGACCGTCCTCTCCAACATCATCGTAAAGATAGTGCATACATATCCATGCTAAGAAATACCTTATGGCATGAGCACGCTTCCGAAGAACTATTGCTTGACAAACTAGCAATGCTGGAAGATGATGTTCCCTGAGCTTCAAGGTACATAGAAATGGAAGAAGAAAATAATTCCCTTTTCTAAAATAACACGTCAGCGTCAAAATTTAAGGATAATGACATGAAGAAAGCGACAACTGACGAAGAGGACATGGATGATCAAAACGAGACAGATGTTTCTCCAGACATAAGACTTGTAAGGTGAGTGAGGGAATCAAATCTGATGATAGCATGGGAAAGAAAATTTGAAACCACAATAAGAAAAAAACAGGATCGAATAGATGGAACAGAGAAGAAGGCAAAAGGTAAACTTCAACAAATTATGTGATTTTAACAATAGAGGAGGACAAGATTGTTATTGCTTTCGAAACTTCTTTTACTCCAAGTTTCATAAAGAAAGATTAAAACAACTTGAGGAATCTCTCCCTAAAAATAACTACGACATGGGCATCCCGAAGAGAGATCAAGAGGCTAGAAGCTCGGATACATCATGCCTATGACCTCAAGGAAAAGAGTCAATATGATGATGGGAGTAAATCCCTTCTGCGATGATTCAGTACTTGCCATCAAGGGATACAATAGGCGAGTAAACTTTATATCCGTAGGAGCTCAAGAGATGATAGAATATGAAGTTATATAGAATTAACGAAACATGATCGAGACGGAAAACATGGATTAGCTGCAGAATGATGCACTGGTGTCAGAGATAATGCTAGCGGATTGCGAGATAAACATATCACTATTCGATACATGCCGCTTGGTTAGCGTGATTTATAAGGAAACTCTAAACAAAATGTAACTAACCGACATTCAAATCAAACCATCCAAGCAGCCTCTGACATGCTTCATCATCACAAAGGTTTTTAGAGACCATAGGACCTTTGACCTATATTGGTGTAGTCATGTTTCACAAAAGTTTGCAATCATCGACTCCTCTGATATGTACAATATCATACCTTGGATCCATGAAATGCGAGCTGTCCCATCAACCCACCATCAATGCATCAAATTCCCGGCAGTGGAAGGCATAACAACGATAAAAAGGGAGTCAGGGCAACAAGAATGTGTTACATCCATGAGCAACAATACATAAAACATAACCAACAATCAGAACTCAAGAAAAAGTAAAACAAGGTACGCATGAGTGACATATCGGTAGAAGATATGAAGCAAACCGGAGTAACATTTTTTCATTCGAAAACATGGTTCGATGAATCTCATACTTTTTAATAAAGTGAATTATGAAAAAGCTTGTTCCCTCTCAGGGTATGTAAGCAACCCATTTCATGTACAACTATTAATTAAAAAAAAAATTCAAGAAACATTAGCTATAGATATGTATGAGTCTTTATTCTCACCACATCGAGCTACTTAGAATGCCCTATTTACGATTTACCTTACTCACTAATCTCTTGAAGCTCTACCTATTTATGAGCTCCCATGCTCATCGAGCTTCTTAACTCCAATCATTCACAAACTCCTATACTTTTCCGCTTTTTAGCCGTACCTAACACAAATAAGCCCCTTAGCTCTTTACATCAAAACCTTGGCCAGTAATTAACCAATTTTTTAGCGCATCTCCAATAAGTGCTATGGTGAAACGTCACTCTTGACATCTTTTGAGTTCACTTATCGCGCTCTTTGTGAACATAAAAAACATATTTGAATAGAAAGTTGGACTATTCCCGTAAACACTTGAGAAATACGAAAACTACAAAGCATCCTTATAACGCCAAGTGAGTACATAATAAGCCGAATCACTCGCACCTAAAACCGATTCGTACACATAGCAGGCCGAACCACGTTCACACCTAATTTTACCAGGAAATAAGCCAGACATTTTTTTCATCCGGTGTTGCTTATACATACTTACAAGAAGTCTTGGAAAAACATAAACAAAACAATTCTCACAAATAATAAAGTCAAAAATGCTAAAAGCAAATAGTGAATGCGACTGAGAGAACAAAGTTTATGGATAAAAGCTTATAACGTTCATGGATTAAACCGCCCCCCTCCACCTCCAAACACATAAAATATACTCTAAGCCAGACTTATACCATGGTTAAAGTCCATAATAACCATTATATATCACATGGACCCAAGATGAACTTCGAATAATGCAATCTCATATATTATTGAGCAACCGGCTTGACTTTTGAAGTAGACAATCATTGAAGAGATGCAAAGGACGCTATTCACGGATCACATAACCAACATCCCTATCCAAGCATCAAGCTTAGGCTCCCACCATAATATGGAAAAACTGATCACAGGCTCACATGACCGCTTTTTCGATCACAATGGGGAGAACTTGCTTCAACGATGGACAATAGGATTCTGGCTACTGCCAACTTTTCATTGAGAATTTGTCAGGAGCAGCTCTCAATTGCTTTTTCTTCTGGAAGCCAACACCATCAACAATTTCAACTAGCTGTCAACTATGTTTATGAAGCACTACTCTATGTTCATATAGAAATGAGCTTCTGACACCGATCTGTGAACAATGTCCCAAAAGGAAGAAGATTCACTTTGCTCTTTCATCTGAAGGTTCAATACCTTCCTCTCCAACATCATCATAAATGACAACACGTACATTTCCATGCTATAAAATACCTTATGGCACGAGTAACACTTCCTGAAGAACTATTTCTTGATAAACTAGCAACACTAGAAGATGCTCTTCACCGAGCTTGAAGGTACATGGAAATTGAAGAAGAAAAGAAATACCATTCGGAAAATCACACGTCAACGTCAAAATCTATAGATAAGGCACATGAGGAAAGCGAAGACCGACAAAGAGGACATGGATGATCAAAACAAGACAGAAGTTTCTCCAGACATCATACTTGTAAGGTGAGTGAGGGAAGCAAATCTGATGATAGCATGGGAAAGAAACTTTGAAAACTCGATCAAATAGGATCAAATAGATGGAACAGCAAAGAAAGCGAAAAAGAAACCTTCAACAAAATATGTGATTTTCAAAACATAGGACAAGATTTTTATGGCTTCCAAAACTTCTTTTACTCCAAGTTTCATAAAGAAGGATTAAAAAAGCTTGAGGAATCTCTTCCGAAAAAAATAACTACGACACATGCACCCCGACGAGAGATTAGGAGGCTAAGAGTTCGGATGAAACATGCCCACCGCCCTCAAGGAAAAAAGTCAATATAATGATGGGAGGAATTCCCTTCTGTGATGATTCACTGCGTGCCATCAAGGGATACATGAAGCAAGTAATCTATATATCCATAGGATCTCAGAAGATGATAGAAAATGAAGTTATTATAGAATTCACATAACATGATCGAGACGGAAAACTTGGATTGGCTGCACAATGGTGAATTTTTCACAGAGATAATGCTAGCGGATTGAGATATAACCATATCGCTATTCGATGCATGCAGCTTGGTTATCGTGATTTATAAGAATACACAGGAAAAAATGTAACTAACCGACACTCAAATCAAACTATCCAAGCCGCCTCTGACAGGCTTCAACATTTCATCGCAAAGGTTCTTAGAGACCATAGGAATTTTGACCTATATTGGCGTAGTCATGATGCACAAAAATTCACAATCATAGACTCCCCTGATATTTACAATATCATACCTTGGATCCATGAAATGCGAGTTGTCCCATCAACCTACCATCAATGCATCAAATTCCCAACAGCTGAAGGGCATAACAACGATACACAGAGTCAGGGCAACAAGAATGTGTTACTTACATGAGCACCGATACAGAAAACCTAACCGACAATCAGTACTCAAGAAAAAGCGAAAAAAGTACGCATGAGTGACATATCGGTTTAAGATCTGAACTAAACTGGAGTACAATTTTTCTCATTAGAAAAAAATGGTACGGATACTTTGCAATAAAGTCAATTACGAAAAATCTTGATCCCTCTCAAGGTACGTAGGCAAAACATTTCAGGTTTAACTTAATAAAGTAAAAATTCATTTTTTTAAGAAACATTAGCTATCAGATATGTAGGAGTCCTTATTCTCACCACATTGAGCTCTTTAGAATTACCTATTTACGATCTCCCTTACTCAACAAGCTCTTTAGGCTCTAACTATTTATGAGCTCCCATGCTCATCAAGCTCCTCGGCTCCAATCATTCACAAACTACTATACTTATCAGATTTTAGCTCTACCTAACTCACATAAGCCCCTTGGCTTAGAGCTTCTTGGCTCTTTACATCGGCACCCTGGCCAGACATTAACCAATATTTTAGCACGTCTCACATAAGTGCTTTGGTGAAACGACACCCTTGCCATGAGAAGCATCTTTTGAGTTCACTTATGGCGCTCTGTGTGAGCTTAAAAAGGAATATTTGAACATAAATTCGGACTCTTCCCCTATACACGTGAGAAATAAAAAAACTACAAAGCATCCTTATAATGCTCAAGTGGGTACATGATAAGGCAAATCACACTCGTACCTAAAATCGATTCGTACACATAATATGCCGAACCACGTTCACACTTGATTTTACCAGGAAATAAGCCAGGTTTTTCTGCATCCGGTGTTGGTGATATATACGTACGAAAAGTCTTAGAAAAATATAAACACAAAAATTCTCACATATAATAAAGTCAAAAATGATAAAAGCAAATAGTGAATGCGAATGAGAATGAGAAAAACAAAGTTGATGGATAAAAACCTCCCATGAACGTTCATGGATTAACCCCCCCCCCCCCCCCCCCCAAACAAATAAAATATACTCTAAAACAAGACTTATAATATGGTAAAAATCCATAAAGCCATAATATATAACATGGACCCAAGATGAACTTTGAATGATGCAATCTCAGATTCATTGAGCCACCAGCTTGGCTTTTGAAGTAGATAGTCATTGAAGAGACACAAAGAACGCTATTCAGAGATCACATAACAATCATCCCTATCCAAGCCTCAAGCTCAAGTTCCCACCTTAAGACGGAAAAAATGATCACGGGCTCACATGACCGCTTTTTGTATCGCGATTGGGCAAACTTGCTTCAACGATGGACAATAGGATGTCGGGCACTGCCAACTGTTCATGATAATTTCGCAGGAGCAGCTCTCAATTTTTTTTCTTTTGGAAGCCAACACCATCTACAATTTCAACCAGCTGTCAACTATGTTTATGAAGCAATACTCTATATTCACAGAGAAAGGAGCTTCTGACACCGATCTGTGGACAATGTCCCAAAAGGAAGAAGATTCACTTTGCTCTTTGATCTGAAGGTTCAAGACCTTCCTCCCCAACATCATCGTAAACGACAGTGCGTACATATCGACGAAAAGAAATACCTTATGGCACGAGTCATGCTTCCTGAAGAACTACTGCTTGAAAAACTAACAACGCTGGAAGATGCTCTTCACTGAGCTTCAAGATACATGGAAACGGAAGACGAAAATATCTCCCTTTTGGAAAAGCACACATCAGCGTAAAAATCTAAGGATAAGACACATGAGGAAAGCGACAACCGACGCAGAGGACATGGATGATCAAAACGATATAGAGGTTTATCCAGACATAATAGTTGTAAGGTGAGTGAGGGAAGCATATCTGATGATAAAATGGGAAAGGAAATTCGAAACCTCGATCAAACAAACCAGGATCGAATTGATAGAATAGATAAGAAAGCAAAAAGACAACCGCAACAAATTATGTAATTTTCACAACAAAGGAGGAAAATATTGTTATGGCTTCCAAAACTTCTTTTACTCCAAGTTTTCATAAAGAAGGATTAAAACAGCTTGAGGAATATCTCCCAAAAATAACTACGACACGGGCACCCCGAAGAAAGATCGGGAGGATAGGAGCTCGGCTGCAACATTCCCACCAACCTCAAGGAAAAGAGTCAATATGATGATGAGAGGAAATCATTTCTGCGATGATTTAGTATGTGCCATCAAGGGATAAAATAAGTGAGTAAACTTTATATCCATAGGAGCTCAGGAGATGATAGAATATTAAGTTATCATAGAATTCACAAAACTTGATCGAGAGGGAAAACTTGGATTGGCTGCACAATGATGCATTGGTCATAGAGATAATGCTAGCGGATTGCGAGATGACCAGATCAATATTAGATACATACAGCTCAGTAAGCATAATTTATAAGGAAACCCTGGAAAAAATGTAACTAACCGACAGTCAAATCAATCCATCCAAGCCGCCTCTGACAGGCTTCAACATTTCATCGCTAAGGTTCGTAGAGACCATAGGAATTTTGACCTATTTTGGCGTAGTCATGTTGCACAAAAGTTTACAATCATCGAGTCCCCTGATATGTACAATATCATACCTTGGATCCATGAAATGCAAAGCTGTCCCGTCAACATACCATCAGTGCAAACAAATTCCCAGCAGCTGAAGGCATAACAACGATACACGGGATCCAGGGAAACAAGATTGTGTTATATCCATGAGCACCAATACAAAAGACCAAACCAACAATCAGAACTTAAGAAAAAGAGAAATAAAGTACGCATGATTGAGATATCAGTAGAAGATCTGAAGCAAACTGGAGTATAATTTTAAATTAGAAAACATGGTACATGAATCTCATACTCTATAATACAGTGAATTACGAAAAATCTTGATCTCTCTCATGGTACGTAGGCAACCCATATCAGGTACGAGTTCCTATTCTCACCACATTGAGCTCTTTAGAATTATCTATTTATGATCTCCCTTACTCGCCAAGCTCTTTAAGCCGAATCGCTCGCACATAAAACCGATTCGTACACATAACAGGGCGAACCAAGTTCACACCTAATTTTACCTGGAAATAAGCCAGACTTTTCTGCATCTGGTGTTGATTATACATACTTATGAAAAGTCTTGGAAAAACATAAACACAAAAATTCTCAAAATAATAAAGTCAAAAATGCTAAAAGCAAATAGTGAATGCGACTGAGAAAAAAAAATTGATGGATATAAGTCTTCCCATGAACGTTCATAGATTTGGTACCTCTCGAATACGGTTCGGATACAGTTTGGTACCATTCAGGTATTTTAAAATTATGGATCGGATACAGTTTAGTACCTCTCGAATATGGTTCGGATCGGATATTTCCAAAATATCCAAAATTTTATCCAGTTTGGTTTTATGTATTTCAACAAAACAATTGACCCAAGAGAACCAAATCTACCTGAAATATCTGACTCTAAAACATACCTACAAAAATTAAAATTAACAATTCTTATAATCTGAATGAAACACCAAATCAAACAAAACCAAATCACCTTAACAAAACAAAGACCAAAGTTGGTAACGATAATCAAGTATGTTGGAAATTGGAATTGCATTAAGCGTTAGAAAATTACTTTACAAATATATATGTCAGATTTATTTGGATACTTGTTTGGATCCCGAATATAAGCAGAACCGATCTGGTACCCAAATATTTTGCGACTTATCCAATAGAGTATTTGCGTATATCTGAGTCTAACTTTAAACCCATTTTTTTGGATCGGTACCGGTTCGAATCAGGGAAATATGCCAATGCCTACACCTACTTAAATAAAGAAAATTATTAAAATAAATGACCATGGTGTTAGACCGAAAAACAATGTCATAGATGTTATGATTAGCTAACATCTCCTCCTGGAAGTTAAGATCGCTGGCCAAACGGATCTCGCGATGAAGGTGAACAAAAGCCTTTCCATTATCTGGCAAGGGAGTGTTTCCCAAAAACTAAGAGGAAATGGCATATTTATCCCTCTAGGTAGACGACGACGACGTAGAAACCTGAGAACTTAGTCCTGGGTCTCTTCGAGACGACACGATCTCGACTCCCAAAACTAGGAGCAAAGCGTTTTCTAGGGTTCAACTCCGAACTCCACCAGCACTCTCTGTAAGAAGGTCTAGATGCGCTTAAAGGACTTATGGAGTCCCTCGAAGGCCTACGATTTGAAGAAGGCATATGATCTCGCTTTTCCGAAGAACGATGAGTGGCCTCTGTAGCAACTTCTTTCACCACATATTCCACTATCAAACCCATAGAAATCTTAGGAGGTGGAGGAAGCGTCAGAGGCTGCATCAAATCCGCAGACGCCACAGAATGCTCACCAGCCTTGATGGTTATAGGATTCTCCCTAAGAGCTTCAAGGATCATAGTTCCCACAAAATATGTTCGCCAAATGGACTCAGAAGGAGTGATCATATCATTAACCGCTTCAGGAGTGGCCTCCCGAGCTGCCGCATCAAGAGAAGCCTTATGAACCACCGCCTCCCAGGCAGCCTCGGCTTTTCTTCTCATTTCCTCGCGGATTCACCTGCCTTCTAAGCAAGGTTGAGTGTGACAATATTTGGATGGACCATGAAGGAGCAAGAAAACCTGAAAAGAAAACTAGCACACAAAACACCTGTTAGATCAAAGACGCAAAAAGGAGACAAAAGGAATATATGAAAGAAACTTACCACAAAGATGATACAAAAGGCGAGAACTTCACTAGATCGAACTTCAAAAAAAAAGTATACATATCAAACACCAAGTACAATCATTCAAAAACCCTATACATAAAAGTTTCAAGACTACACACCACGACAGACGCAATGAATCCAAAAATCTAACACATTATCGTAAAGAGGAACCCAAAAAACGAAAATAGTATCACGTCAGAGGAAGATAAAAGAGAGAGAGAGAGAGAGAGAGAGAGAGAGAGAGAGAGAGAGAGAGAGAGAGAGAGAGAGAGAGAGAGAGAGAGAGAGAGAGAGAGAGAGGACAAGAAATAAACTTTTGAGTTTCTTTCAATGAACAAGAGTGAGAGACAAAGAAGGAAGACAAGCAATTTATACTTCAAAAATCGGGAACCGCAAAAGGAAATGATGGCCACACCATAAACAATTCAATTTTCAATGAGGGACAATCCAATCTCTTGATTTACATCAATTAAATTTTGTAATTAATCCCCAAACTGGAATCTCGAATAGGGTGTGAAATTCATAAAAATATCGGTCTAGAACACATCATCCAATTCGGAATCAACACCCTATCTGACTGACGATCTAAGACACGTCGAACTTGGGAGGGGGGGGGGGTGTATAATTGGAGACTGTATCACCCCCACTGCAATCTCGGTCCAAGAATCCAGTCCATTACTACTACATAAAGAAGACAATAAGTCTACGAAGGTCCCATGCCCATCCCGATGTGAGAGGATAGTCGCCGAGCTGACACAGTTAGACCAAAACGTAAAGAAGATCAGTGCATTAAAGACTGTCTTAAATGCTCTTGATACTCGCCAATCACGTTGTTGTTACAATCCACGCCACCAACACCTATAAAGGAGGAACCAAGAACAAGAAGAGGGGAATCTGAATTCTCTCACATCAAAATTATAGCCTTATACCTTTACACACTTGTGACACCCTTATCTCTTCTTACATTATTAAAAAAACTTGCACTTTTCATGATTAATCTCTAGTCTATATAATTTTTCTAAATTATTTCTTATACACATTATCGAATTTGTGTACCCTATTTCTAATTGAATTTTGAGATCCGTCAGTAAGTTTCAAGATAAGAGCAGTTTCTGATGATCATACCATTGCTTACAATAAAATCAAACGGATACTCTCCATCTAGTGCCTTGGAACGCAGACGGCCATAACGTTTTTAGGACATAGGTTGTGATGTTAAAAAGTACTAGAAGTGCCACTTTAATTCGACCTTGGGAACGTGGAGATCGAAATAAACTAAGCAAAATCGAGTTTGATACAATATACAACGCCGACACTGACTTCTAATTTGCAGAACTGTAGGTCGGTCTTCCTCGTAATGAATGACAAGCGCTATGAAGCATACCTTTCTACATTTCTAGCACCTTCAAACGCCCATCTCTAGGCTTTGTAAACCTAAGCAAACTGTGAACAATACTAAAAGTATGTGTACGGAAAACACCACGTGGTATATGGCATTAATAAGAAAGCAATCTGAGTTCAGTACAAGAGACAAAGACCGATTCAATCAATAAGAAGGAAAAGAAACAAGGTAATAAACCCAGTAGCATCCACGATTAGGAAGAGCAAACAAAGGACAAGAATAGACGGCCTTAGAAGCTTCGGGGATGGCAAAAGGAACAGATTTGAAAAACAAACACAAGCGGAAAAAAACGAAATAGTTGGATGAGTTTAGAATACTGAATAACAGACTTAAGTCTCCTTCTCATCTTCAGCAGGCTTTGGTGCTGCCGCTTCTTTGATCTCTTCTGTACCTTCGTCCTGGTTAATATAATTCAAACCAATCATATCAGGACAGGAAGAACATGGTGATATCATTAACATGGACGTTGAATAATTCCATAATCTTTTGAAATAATTTTCAGAAAAAAACACCAAATCATACCCATTTTCAGCAGTTCCTAGTTTCCAATGAAACATTGAAAAAAAAGAAAGGTTTCAAGTTTCCAGGATTGAAGACTAGTTGTTACCTGCATGTCAGAAGTCCAGAGAGTAAGGTTGTCACGGAGAAGCTGCATGATCAAAGTACTGTCCTTGTATGACTCCTCGCCTAGAGTATCCAACTCAGCAATTGCTTCATCAAATGCCTGTCAAATCCATCGTTAATCACATTGATATGAACCTCGGAGATGAGAAAATTTTGATCACCTGCTTAGCGAGACTGCAAGCACGGTCTGGAGAGTTGAGAATCTCGTAGTAAAAGACAGAGAAGTTCAAAGCCAGACCCAGACGGATCGGGTGTGTTGGAGTCAATTCAGAGTTAGCAATGTCCTACAAAGAAAAACAGATTCACAAAGACGTATCATCACGATTTGACCTAGAAGCTAAATGATCGATTCCTGTTTCAGATCGGAGAAAGTACCTGAGCGGCTTTGTAAGCGGTGAGGGTATGCTCGGCGGCGTCTTTCCTCTCCTGGCCAGTCGTAAACTCAGCCAAGTACCTATGGTAATCTCCCTTCATCTTAAGGTAGAAAACCTTGGAATCTCCGTTAGCAGAAGCCGGAATGAGTCTGGTATCGAGAAGGTTAAGGATACCGTCGCAGATTTTTGAGAGCTCAGATTCGATCTTGCTTCTGTAGTCACGGATCGTGGTGACGTGGTCGTCGTTGCCGCGGCTCTCTTCCTTCTGTTCGATGGAGGAAATGATGCGCCACGAGGCACGACGAGCGCCGATGACGTTTTTGTAAGCGACGGAGAGGAGGTTACGTTCCTCCACGGTGAGCTCGTCTTTGTCAACGGCTTCGGCGACTTTCTCCATGAATTCAACCATCTCTTCATATCGCTCCGCTTGCTCCGCGAGCTTCGCAAGGTAAACAAACTCTTCCCTGGCCGCCATTTTCTCTCTTTCTTGTTAGATCGGAGACGAAAAGCTTTAAATGGGGAGGATTCAGATCTGTGAGGGAGAGAGTCTCGTTTTCGAATTTTAATTCTAAAATAAAAAAGTAATTATGTATCCTTTTTGTTAGTGGGGAGCGACGATTGCGAAGGGAAGATTCAAGGAGAACCGTTGGACTGAACGTGAGAGGGAAAAAGCTGTAAGAGGGTAAAATACACACGGGCATTTTCACCTCGGCAAACCAAACTACAGCTCTAACCTCCTGCCTTTATGATTCTTTCAAAATAGTTTAATAACTAGGATAAGAGGCGCAGGATGAATATATTAAAATATAAAATTTTAGTATTGACAAATTTAAAATTTACATATGATTGTTTTTGTATGTATTTGAAATTTAAGAATTTTGAAATTTTTATATAATTATCTATACGTAGGATCAGAAACAATTTTAATTAGAAATGTATATCAAATCTTAGAATTTAATGGATCTGTTTTCATATATCTTTTCACTTTTCAGTGTTCGAGTGATAGAAAATAAATGACGTATTACTGCGCTTGATTGGTAGAGTATTAGCAAGTTCCCTAATGTTTTTTAAGAAGCAATTGGTAAAATATTTGCATTTAAAATATATAAAGTTTCAAAACTAATTTAATATAATTTATTTATCTGTCTAATAATATTAGAAAATTATATTTTTTTATAAATTATTATTTTTTAAAATAATTTATAAAAAAATTATGTTAATTTTTAATTTATTTTTAAAAACAATATTTTGAGTTTTTCAAATACAAATAAATAATTTAAAATTAATTATGGTCATGATTTAACATAACCATAATAATTTAAAATATTAAAAAATTAAAAATTAACAAATTAAAAATTAACTCAGTTTTATATCATGATTTAACAATTTAAAAATTAATTATGGTTATGAGAAGTTTACGTTCACATGTCAGTCCTATTTATCTTCCATTTTTCCCTTGCTATGTTTTTTTTATATTTTGGTTATTACTCGATATAAATATTTATTTTGAATTTTATTCTCATTTCGTTTGTTTTAGAAAATACTTAATATTTAAAATAATTAAAGAGATACATACTTAGGTTAAGATCTCACTTTATGCATAATAAGTATTTTATAGTTATTATTTATTTTATATTTTTCTGCATATTATAAATAATAAAATAATAAATACATAATAAATAACTAAGAAATCAGTTACTATTATGTAATAAATTGGCGTATACATATAAATTTAACTATTACTCTTGTTTATTCACAATTAGGGTAAATAAAGCAAAATAATCAATCTTATATATTGTATATGATATATAATTAAACTTAAATGATATAAAAATAGTAATATAACGCACTTTTAATATGGATATTAATTAAATGGGGTTTCTACTCATATGATTTTATGATTATTTACATATTTGTGTAACAAAACTTTACACCAACGATTTTTTTTAATGTGAGATGTTTAGTAGTTTCAATAATTTATAATCATTTAAAAAAAACAATGACATATTTCAAAATTAAAATATTAACTTTTCAATATATGTTCAAGGCAAATATCAAAATTTAAGTATGTATTTTCATACGATGTATAGTTTAATTAAAATGATGTTAAATATATATAAACTAAAATTATTTCTTCATATGGTCTTCTAATCATTATATTTTAGTATAGAAAAAAAAAATTAAAACCTTGATCTTAAACGTTTATGTGGGACTTTTAACAGTTTTAGTAATTTATACTCATTTTGAAAAATTCGAAATACAACATACACAAAAAAAATCTAGATTTTTATTATATGATTAATGTAATTGTGTAATTTATTTTAATAATAAAGAAATAAACAAAATGAAAAAAGTATACAGATTGTTATCAAATCTTTATTGTTTAAAATCATTAATTGTCATATATATATTTTGATCATATTAGGTAATTCCATAGGTTTTATTTAAGGAAAGCATGTGAAACAATAAATATTTAATATATGCGACCAACTATAGCTTACGGAATATTATA
Source organism: Moricandia moricandioides (assembly GCA_905132885.1). NCBI lineage: Eukaryota > Viridiplantae > Streptophyta > Magnoliopsida > Brassicales > Brassicaceae > Moricandia > Moricandia moricandioides. The sequence continues at coordinate 28,592 of CAJHQQ010003601.1, forward strand.
TTGCTAGAGAATATTATTTTTAAACTATACATTATATCACATACTCTAGAATCCTTGAGATTTGAAAATAGAAGTCAAAGAGCTATGCCACGTAGGATTGAGGTTATTTTTAATTCTTACAAACTTAAGGTTACAACTTTTTAAATGATTCTCAAATAATATATAGGGGATTTCTCCTGTTTTATAAATAGTATCACTTAAATATTTTTGTGGCAAAAACTTACAAAAAATACTACTCTATATTATATATATTCTTCCAATAAATTATACTCACATGCAGTTTATGAGTTTTATTAACACAATAGGTCACATTTTGCTATTAAGATACTTTCTTCTAACAGTTTCCCTATTTCCTTAACAAATTAGTCAACTTGCAACTAAATTGATAACTAACCAAACCAGTATAATAGAGAGAAATAACCTCAACCACACATCTCTTTTCCCACTTTATGGTTTAGATTATATATTCGTTTTATTTGTGGAATTTCATAACAACCCTTCATTTTTATAGATAATATAATCGTCAATCTAGTCATAGAAAAAATGGATTCCTCTAACTTTTGTTCTTCGTCTTCTTCTTCCCAAACTTTCTAATTTTTTTCCTAAATTGAAATCTGATTCTTTAGATTATTTTTTTTCAAAAACATTTTGCATGTAACTATCATCATTGTTTCTCAATCTATCTTTTAAGATAGGTCAAGGTGCATCTCCGATGATGATGTAATAGTGACATATACAATTACGACATCAACAACAAAGACATTATGGATTTTGTTGTAACGACGACGGAGACATAGACGACGGTGGAGCAGTTTCGACGGAGAAGACGATGCAGAAGACCCATCATCCACAATGAACTAGAATATGAAAATCAAGAAATTCATCTACCAGGACCACCACCGGTCCTTTACATGGGACGCCGCCAATAGATTAGGGTTACTCCACCACAACGATGTCTCAGCTCCTCCTTATTTGTCAGGATTTATCTTCGTTGTGAGCTTTGTTCATCTTCGATGCACCTCCAACTATCACGAAATCTCAAGAGCAACCATGGATAACTTTAGATTTTTTTGCAAGTCAGGTCTCAAGTTTTTCATCATTTTGATTTTGATCCCAAAACTCGATGCGCATATTGCTCTTAAAATTTGTCTCTAAACTTCTAAAGTTAAATTCTTATCCCATGCGATATGCAAATAAACAAACAAATTCAATTTATACACCTAAACGAAACCTAATATGATCAAAATGAGCCATAACAAGATACTCTAAATCATTAGAATCGTTAGATATCATATATTTTGCAGTGTACAAAGAACCAGTGTATATGTGATTTTTGATATTGTATATATGGATAGTGATGTACACGTTGATGATATTTGCGGGAATTAAAGGTCTAGTTGTGAGTATTGTTAGTTTCCAGTGTGACATCTATTTCACGGATCCGGCTCCTCCTGCTGTCTTTTATGTTTTAACTTTGTTCTCTTCTACAACCTTGTACTCTTCTACTTATATTTCTATTTTTAGGTAAATTGAGTATATATTTGCTCAAATTATATTTGTGGCGTTTTAATGTCGTTGTGACATAATTGGTTTGAATTTAGAAGACATAATAGTGTACACAAGTCTGTGTGAATCTGATTATTGTACATGTCCACATGCAGAGATGATTCTGTTGTATAGCCTAAGTGTTGTCAAATGTGGATATTTAGTTAGGATTTATAACAGACACATGAGTTATGTTGACTACATTGTGATAACAAAAAATATATTATTAATAAGAGTATAAATGTGTAAATTGTAAAGTATGATTGACTGCATGTATTTGTACACATGTATATTGTGAATGTATTGTACATATGTACATCTGTAAAAGATATGTCCATGTGGACAACAAAGTATGTGAACACCTATAAGAATCATTTTAACAAAAACACATATTTTACACTATTTCGATGTTCTGTATGGCTAAAGCATCAGCCATGATCTTGATGCAGTTTTTCTTATGAAATTTTTATACAGTTGTGATATAATTTTTTTTAATTTTAGTAGGTGTAATGGTGTATACAAGTTTGTGTGAATCAGATTATTGTATATGTGCACATGTATTGCCTTATGTTTACATAGGATTAATTAACCATAGTAAAAAATAGTTTTCAAAGTGTACACGAGTACAGAAATACTGACCAAGACTAGTGTACACATGTACAATATATATGATAGTTATCATGTGTACAACAAATATGATAGTTTGTATGTACACAACAAAATATGGTAACATACATATACAATAATGACATAATAGCTTAAGACGAACTAGAGATGAAACATGTAGTTCTTCAATAATATACACCAAATGTGAAAAATTCTGATATGCATTCTATCTCAAAGCAGAAGAAACTTCGATTTAGCTAAATATCAATTACATAAGATACATAGGCTCAATGATAAAGACATGTAAAAAATAGTACAAAGAATTGAAGAAAATATCATTTTCATCCATAGCGCTCTTGTTAATGGTGTAATAATTTTCTTTAGGATTAATGGTTAGGATTTAGTTTATTGGATTTATGGTTTATGTTGACTGTTTATTATAAGAGGGTACTGAGTTATAAATATGAGTTCTCACGTTCACATATATGTAATATAGTGTTTTGTGAGTGTGTACAATTAAATTCTATAATACAATTAAATTTTCAGTATAATTAAGTTAATGTGTACAATTAATATAATGTTTATGTTAAAATGTACAATTAAGTGCGATGGTAAAGGGCTTGGCTTTAGTCTTCTTAGTCTCTTGGTTCTAATTTCACTTTAAATTTTTTTTAATGAATGGAAATTTTGTAATAATTTCATCTTCTTCATATTAGAATTTCTTAAGTTTCCTGCAATATCTCAGAGCCACAATTAATTTTTATCATGCAATCTTAATTATTTTTTTGTGTTTTTACCGATTAAAACTCAAAACCAAAAAAAAAACACGTTTTAATTTTTGAGTTTGAAAGGTTATATCCAAATCGCCATAACTCTTTTCCGCCAACCATTTACCCGCCGGTTCCCCAATCGTCTATGGCCGTGATGCCACCGCGTCCTTCGTCGGTTTGGTTGAAATTCCCGTCGTTGAAATAGAATTTTCATCACCGTAGAGAAAAGGTAAAACTTGTGGCTGGAAATAAAAAGCAATTTTCTGTTTTCTGTTAATTTTAAACTTATATCATTTCAAAATTTAAAAATACTAAATGGCCAGCAAATAAAAAAAAAACGAGACGACACTATTGTTAGGGATTAGTTGGGGACAACTATATAAATAACCTATAAAAACTACTTTGGTAGTTGAAACTATCCTATAATGTAATAAGAACATGGAAAGTGATTATGAGTGTTAAATACTCTTTTCTTCCCTCTTCTTATGTATGTGAAAGTTTTCTGCCTTTTCTTCGATTGAACAAAATCGAAAGAGAAAATTTCCTCACAACTCTAATTTTTACCAACTTGCCATCTACAAGTTTTGAGTAGCTCATAACAATGAGAGTAAGTTTATAGTTAAGCTTTGTTGGTTGTTTTCATGATTAATTTACACTATTTCAATTATTGTTCAAATTTAACCTCTCATCCTTCTAAATTACTTGTTATGTATGCATGTAGTCAATTTGAGGTTTTCTGACCATCAATACACATGAGAACATTACAAGGAAACTAAGAGTTGGGTTTACCGGAAAGGATATGTGTTACCAGTGAAAAGCATGTTGGTGTAAGAGTCAATCCATATCATAAATCAAGTGGTATTAGTCTAATTCTTAATGTACATTAAGAAGCGGTCGATATTACGTGAAACTCTATTTTGGTAAATACATTGAGATCACATACAAGCCCATATATTCCAGTCATCTAGAACGCTATCTGATTCTTGTACTTAAAGTAAGAAAAAAGAAATATGAGTCTTGGTTCCTTTTTGTCGAAAATCCTATCCGGCTTTGTTTGCAAAATTTTGCTATCATCACATGATTGTCTTGTGGGAAATATCCCAAAGAAACTAAAAGAAGATGAAGAATCTTATATTGCAGAAACCTTATGGGCATTCATTATTTGGTATGCTGAAAGAAGTGAGTGTTGCATTTGCTTTGAGAATGCTTGAGAGAAAGAATGTCATTAACAAGAAGATTCATATTAAATATGCTTGCCTCGCTCTAGTATCAGTTGTCATCTTTACCAGCCACTCACAGTATGAAAATGTCTTATCTCCATGTTGAAAGAATTAAAAACCTTGCGAGATCTTTGCATACCCCTGGGATGGCTGTCATTTGAAATGCTAATCAATATAATCAAAGAGAGAAACAAAATAACTCTTTCACAACATACCATTGTGTATCCGTAATTTTTCCACGCTTTACTGCTAGTGATTACAAAATCTTTTCTTGCAATAAAACACATCCTCGACAAATATAATAGACTCCAAATAGAACATATAACATGGTTTAAAAGTGCTAAATACTGGGACCTATCAACTCACCCAAACTTAACCTTTTACTTGTCCTCAAACGAAACAAGGGTAAACTTGTGGAAAAGGTTTGAAATGCAAGGACTCACAAAATCTTTAGCTTATCATTGTCACCTACTATGTTGCAACCACATCAAACAAGTGTCAATATTAGAGAAACTTTATATACCTTATCCTAGTATAGCATCCAAATCCATTATACTAACAACTTAGCAAATACTAGCTTGACTCACCCCTTTACTAACCTCATTTCTTGCATAAAATAAAAGTGCAGGCTTTACCTTGGGAGTATCGATCAAAAGACACATGGACTCTTACCCCTGCAAGTATCTGAACACACAGGCCATCTTCTCTGATCTCTTTCTTCCCTCTTTTTTCTCTTCTCTAAATCTCTTTACATACTTTTTTATAAGTCCAATGTATCAGTGATGTTGATACAGTCCATCTTGTTCATATTTCTTTTTCTTTTCTCTCTTTTATTTTTTTATTTTTGACAAAGTGTAGGCAAATAATGGGGTCACAAGTATTTTACCTACCCCTCACTTCCAACGATGTGTGATGTTCCTTTATGAATTAGAATAATGGGGTCACATGTAATTTACCTACTCCTATGCATCTCAGGAAATCATCTCAATCTTTTCTTTTCTTTAGATGTCGAAGAGAGAGAGAGAGCGAGAGAAGGGAATGAGAAGCACAAAGACTTTTACCTTCCAGACTTGCAAGAAGAATCCGATCCGGTATATGCCAGACCCCAAAGCAAGCAAATATGTCAAATTAGGTTGGAGGTTAGCTTCGGTTCCTTCAAACTTTCTAAACAAGTGTGATATATTGGCAAGATGATCCACTTTGGTATCTCTAGTACTCTCTTCAATCAACAAATCTAGAATGGTGCTATAGAATGGTTAGATAATAAGTAAAAATTCAAATATGATCACAATCCCTTCTTGATTCAATAAAACTCAATAAACACATAAGAATAAAACTCCAAAATAGAAAAAAAATATCATTAAACCTCCCCAAGACTTAAATAACATTGTCCCCAGTGTTATCACATCTCAGTTAGGTGGGAAAAACTTAAAACATAAGTAAAAGTAATGAGGGCAGTCAAAAATATCAGGCTCTGTTACGAGTGTCGATCGATGGTAATGTTATGATGTCACCCAATAGTGATCGGTATCGGACGATGGTTGTGCTCTGTCTTTAATTGATGGTGATTGTTGATCTTACTTTTTCTGCAAATAAAGAAAATATGAAAATAGTAAAATCATGAAAATAAAATAAATTTAAAGCATACCTAATAGTGAGTTGTCTCCCACTCAGCGCTTGGTTATAGTGTTTAGCTTGAAGTTTAGGAATGTTTGGACTAATATGGGGGTAGATCATCACTTGTTGGAAAACAAGTGTCCACATCTTCTTTGCTCATTTGGAACCATGTACTAACCAACCGGTGCTGCTATATGTGGGTATGGATATGTCATCCAATATCCTGGAGATATTTTCCATCATCATTTCTTGAGATGCATAAACTCTATTAACTTTATCTTCTAGCAGCTTTTCGGTTACCAGTATTGATCGATGGTTCTTCGCCAACTTCTTTCTGTTGTTTTTTTCTGAATCATCTGAAGAGTAGAGTCCACCTCCTGCTTCATATCCTCCACGCACGTAGTTAACCAGCTAATACTATTGTTGAATGCGTAGTAGACATCATAGAGCCTCTTGTAATAATCATCTATCAACATCTCCTAGGCTTTGTAGCTTCCTTTTGCCATGTCATCTACTTTTTCTCTACTGTAGTAGTCAGTTGATGGCTTGGTCTCCTCAAAATTCTCTGCTAGTAAACGCATATGAGTGTAACCAACCACTATTGCTCTTTGGAAGATATTTCTCATGTCCTCCTTTGACACAATGATGATTATGCCATCTATGTCTCGTGCATTTCCATCTTCATCTCTATAAACTCTATTCTCATCTATTGTTTTCCAACAAAATCTTCTCCTAGTCGGATCCTTATAGGATACATATCCTTCTACCAGATTAGCATCCATCGATGGTATAGGGCCATTGTCGATCAATGTCATAGTCCAGGTTTCATCGGATCCTTTGAATTGTCTAGCTTCCTCTAATTCAAGAAAACAATACTCGATTGCTTTTTCTTCTAAATAAGACTCGTCGTAATCTGAGTTAGTTGTATCATGCCGTAGGTCAGGGTTGTTGTCGATCGATGTCAAAGGGTGGGTATTGATCAACTGTTGGTTAGCATCGTCACCCAATGTCTTGGGCTGGGTATCGATCGATGCTCCATCATCAAGGTCATTCTCTTGCTATAAATTGCAAAAAAAAACGTGGCCAAAAGTATTGGTTCATGAACAAAATCAATGAGAGCAGTTTTATTCTTAATTTTAACAGGTCATAATAGTTATGTTGATCAATCAAAGATAGATACTGTAAGAACCGATCCTGGATTCCTCAATCCAACCAGACCGCAGTCTTACCAAAAAACTCTACCAGTTTGATTCCATTTCAAGTGCAATATTTTTTTCTAAGTAATTATTAGTAGTTGAGGTTCATTGAAAACATATTTAAACAATCAGAGTCAATAAGACAACATAAGTACTTCATAGATAGAAAAGTCCGAATCAAACATCATTCATTCATTCAGCATAGATAGATTACACACTAGAATCACATAAATTTAAAAGTTGCACAATAGGCTACTAAGATAACACAATTAACAGGATCGACCCATTCACCACACATCTTCCCATGGCCGAGGTCCTCACGGGGCTTTTCCCTTACCACGGTCCAAGTATGGTCCTGGATCCAACATACACAACACACACAAACACATGATTAGATATGAACACTAGAATCTATCACACTGCACAGTTTGATCACATCTAAATATCGAAAACACTTATAAATGCCAAACCTGTGCATTTTCAAAAGTGGTCCAAATACTAATTAAAATTCATGATAAATATCAACTAAGATATTCCCATAAACAGAATTCCGTGAATCGGACCAGATCATATAGATCTCGTCCATGAATAGTTCGACCAAACCATGAACTTTCATGGCATCTTTGATCCGGCCAGAGCCCAGGATCAGTGCCTCCATATCTGAAACATCAACATCCCATGCCACAAAAAGACATAGATGAAGAACAGAGTAGAATAAATCAGAGATAGGTGTAGCCAAACGAACCAGACCAAACCATGTACCCAACGGATCATCCGTAGGACATGTTCGGTGGTCCTTAGCCACACCTCTCACCTTAAGGGTACGGTATCCATGGGCTTGATACTTCTCCTTCTATTTATCCTTTTCATTATCTCTCTGTATAGTGTCCATCTTCTCAATCTCACAGACAACTCTCACCAGAATCGACCAGAAACCACCACAGATCAAATCGCCCAACTGTCGGTTTGTCTCTCTTTTCTCTCTGGAAGTTTTTCTGAGTTTTCTGTCTTCTGAGAATGATATTTTCGACAGGAACCAAGAAAAATAGAAGGAGAAATAGATCCCAAACTGCCCATAACCGCCTGGAAGGCAATTACCGAATCCTTAGATCCAAAAGGGGCGGTTTCCTCTTTTTTCCCAACCGTTCATAACCGCCCTTGGCGGTTTTCTTCCCTTCTTCCCAATCGGTTCCTGAGCCTTAGTTTACAATTATGGGCCTATGCCCAATACCCTGGCCCGACTTGTGATGAACTGGGACAAACCGTCCCACACCCGACCCAGCAGGTCATCCGTAACCGCTCTGACCCGACAACACTGGTCCGGACCAAACACTCCGCCTAACTGAGATGAGCTGATCCCCAACTTCCCCCAGCTGAGTGAGCTAGTCTTCCAGATCATGTGAGATGCTTAAATCAAGGTGAGCTAGTTTCCAGCTGCACCTAGATGATTGAGCTCGATCCAAAACTCGACCAGCTCCCAAATCACTCGTCCAGCTTCTTTACCCTTGTTTCCATCGTATCATGGTTAAGTCTCAGCTGAATGAGGTCCTTAACCATCATTTTGGGACATGATATTCTTGTATCTAGGTCTCACGAACTGACTGGTGGGTCTCCTCGCACCATGGTCCATCCGGACGATTCTATCTAGGATCGGGGACATGACAAGTCTCCCCCCACTAACATGGAATTCGTCCTCGAATCCGAGTTAAGTGATTCCTCACGAAGGAGTTGCCTGTACCACTTTGGATACTCATCTTTCATCCTTGCTTCCATTTCCCAAGTGATTAGGTATTTACCATTGTAATCCCACACCACTTTAATCATGGGAACCTTTTTCTTTCTCATTGCCTTCTCTGACCAATCTTCAATACGAATCGACCTTGTCTCTAAGGTTAGGTTCTTACTCATATCAGCAGGAATCTCAGGCAAAACAATGTCTTGATCAGCCAGACACTTCCGGAGTTGGGATATATGGAATACATTGTGATATGCATCCATTGCCCATGGCAAGTCCAACTTGTATGCCACTGCACCCACTCTTTCTATGATCCTGAACAGTCCCAAGTACCTAGGATCCAGTTTCTTTCGTCCAGAAACCCTGGTCCTACCCTTGAAAGTAATCATCTTGAGATACACTAGGTCATCGACCTCAAACTCAAGATGCTTCCTACGCTTGTCAGCATAGCTCTGCTGGCGATCCTGCACCTCTTTCATCTTTTCCTTGACCATCCTGATCTTCTCAGTCGTTTCTTCCACAATCTCATGACCCAACATACTACGCTCCCCCCACTTGGGTCCAGCATAGAGGTGTCCTACAAGGCCTGCCATACAAAGCCTCATATGGCGACATACCAATGCTTGTATGGAAGCTGTTGTTGTATGCAAATTCTACCAAATGTAAGTGTTTCTCCCAAGACTCTCTCCAGTCTAAAACACATGCCCTTAGCATATCCTCCAAGGTTTGGATCGTCCTCTCGGACTATCCATCCGTCTGAGGATGATAGGTTGTACTCATGTTTACTCTAGTTCCCAAGTCTTTTTGGAAAGCCTGCCAGAAGTAAGATGTAAACCTTGGATCTCTATCCGTGAGAATGCTTGCTAGAACACCATGCAACCTCACTGTCTCATCCATGTATAATCTCACAATCTGATCTTGATGCGTCCCTAGGATGCTCTTTGGTTGATGGGAATGGATAGATCCTTGCAAGAACGAATCAGGGACTCAAGTTCTTCAAGTTTGTGGATTGAATGGTGACACAAGAGGGATGGATGATCTCTTGATACTCCTAGATGAATAACTCGGATATGACACACCAAATTAGACACCCTTAGGTCTCTGGATACTACACACCAGACTCGACACACTTTCTAGAGAGAGAGCCGTCAAGGAGAAAAGATACTTGTTTATTAAAAAGCTGGATGAGTACAATAGGGTTTAGAGACCCATTTAAATAAGAAACCAGAGAACATGCTCTCTAGGGTTTCGACAATAACCAAAAAAGGAAACTATAGTTTAACTCTTCTTTCTCATTGCCTTCTCTGACCGATCCACAATACGAACCGCACATGTTTCCAATGTCAGGTTCTTACCAAGGTCAGCAGGAATCTCAGGGCAAGACAATGTCTTGTTCAGACAAGCATTTCCGGAGCTGGGATACATGGAATACATTGTGGTATGCATCCATTGCTGATGGCAAGTCCAACTTGTATGGCACTGCACCCACTCTCTCTATGATGCTGAACGGACCCAGTACCTAGGATCCAGTTTCCTTCGCCAGAAACCCTGGTCCTACCCTTAAAGGTAATCATCTTGAGATACACCAGGTCATTGACCTCAAACTCAAGATGTTTCCTACGCTTGTCAGCATAGCTCTTCTGGCGGTCTTGCGCCTCTTTCATCTTTTCCTTGACCATCCTGATTTTCTCAGTGGTCTGTCTACAATCTCCGGACCCAACATGCTACGCTCCCCACTTGGGTCCAGCATAGAGGTGTCCTGCACGGCCTGTACCATACAAAGCCGTCATATGGTGACATATCCAATACTTGTATGGAAGCTGTTGTTGTAAGCAAATTCCACTAAGGGTAAGTGTTTCTCCCAAGACTCTCCCCAGTCTAACACACACGCCCTTAGCATATCCTCCAAGGTTTGGATTGTCCTTTCAGACTGCCCATCGTTTGAGGATGATAAGATGTGCTCATATTCACTCTGGTTCCCAGGCCTTTTGGAAAGCCTGCCAGAAATAAGATGTAAATCTTGGATCCTGTCGAGACAATGCTTGCTGAGAACACCATGCAACCTCACTATCTCGTCCAGGTACACTTTGCACAATTCGGTCGACCCCATCCCCTTTCTTGATAGGCAGGAAATGAGCCGACTTGGTCAGTCGATCGACCACAAACTCATACTGCATCTTTCTTATTCCTGTGTCGTGGAAAACCTGTCACAAAATCCATAGTGATGTGATCCCACTTTACATTCTGGTATGGGTAGGTTTTGTAGTAAACCACTGGGAACCTGATGCTCTGCTTTCACTATTGGCAAGTGGGACACTTAGCCACCACTCAGCAACATCAGACTTCATCCTTAACCAATGGTAATACCTTTTCAGATCCCTTATACATCTTGTTCAGTCCAGGATGGACTAAATACTTCACAACCAAGACCAGTAATTGATGCATCAGTATAACCACATAAGGCTGATCCGCCTCATGCAATACCAGGATAGGTGCATTAGTCAACATGTCTTTAAGTGTTGTGAAACTCTTCTCACGCTCCTCAGACCATGTGAACTTTACAGTCCTGTCCTGTCACTTAGTCATGGGCTGAGCTATACTCGAGAACCCCTTGACATACTTCCTGTAGTAGCCAACCAAACCAATGAAGCTTCTCACTTCCGTAGACATTCTTTTGCTGTGGCCATTCCTAGGATACATTTATGATCTTATCTTGATGCAACTGAGACTCACTTGGTCAGACACCACATGTCCAAGTGATACCCAATACTCTTCTGCCAGAACTACACTTGCTCAGCTCTTAGCAAAGAGTTTATGTTCTTAGACGGTCCAGTAGCGCCCGAAGATGCCTGCTCATGGTCTGTACCCATTGTCTTGGGATACATCAAGTACTATCATCAATAAAGATAGATCAACAAAACTCATCCAAGTACTCCTGAAGATACACATTCAGTCATCTTCATAAATGCAGCAGGCCTTCTGCATTGGTCAGTCCAAATAGGCTCTATGACCACAGATCACTCATAGTGGCCGTACCTCGTCCGGACGCAGCTCTTTCTATTAACATCCCCTTTCTGGCGGGCATGGGATCTGATGTACCCAAAGCCAGATCAATCTTGGAGAGCAACCACTTGGCTCCACGGAGTTGATCCAACAACTGCATCAATCCGGGGTAATGGTACTTGTTTTTCACAGTCACCCTATTCAACCCTCTATAATCAATGCACAAGCTGAAGCTACCATCCTTTTTCCTAACAAATAGGACTGGTGCTCCTCAAGGTGATACACTTGGGCGTATAAAACCCTTTCTCAAGCAACTCCTCAAGTTGCTTCTCCAGCTCTGCCATCTCAGCTGGTGCCATTCTATATGGACTTTTAGATAATGGGACCGTTCAGGTAACAATTCAATGATGAATGGGTCAGCCCTATCGGGGGGAATGCCGTAGTGCCCCAAACACATCCTAAAATTCCCGAACCAACGGATTACCCTCTGGGTCACAGGCCCCTAACCTCATCAGTGTAAATGGTAGCCAAGAAGACCTCACAACCATTTCCAAGCATCCTTTCTTCTTAGACTGCTGAAACCACTAAATTACAAGA
>CAJHQQ010003602.1:0-40851 GCA_905132885.1 Moricandia moricandioides
TAAAACTCACATGTCATAGCTTCCATGAGGAGTTTGTTCTTCATGACGAGTGCAGCTTCTTCTTCAGACTCGGAGCCCATGCTTCCTGCACAAAGGAAAACAAAACAACCAGTAAAAGATTTCTAGGAAACAAGACAAGCAAAAAGGAAAAGAAAACAAGCAAAAAGGAAAAGAAAACAAGCTTGTTTTGCAAGACAAAAGCAAAAAGGAACAATCGGCTAAGCAAAAAGGAAATGATCAAGCAAAAAGGAAAAACTTCTCAACTTTTTCCTAATCTCTTCTAAGGTTTTCTAGCACCCTAACAATCTTATTCTACTCGTGTTCAAGGTGATAAACAAGTTAATCAGATGAACAAAGTGATCGACAAAGCAAAGACATGCGGCTAGGGTTCTTCTCTCTCTAGGGCTTTCGCAAGCAACCAAAAAAGGAAAGTTTTAAATCCTTGTCTAATCTCTTATGCAACTCGAGCAGCCCTAAACAAATCAGTTCTACTGCTTATGCAAGGTGTTAGAGATGAAACACGGATGAAACAAAAAGAAAACAAGAGAGGATAGCGAGTACTTCCCAACCAAAGTTGCTCTGATACCACTTGATGCGTCCCTAGGATGCTCTTTGGTTGATGGGAAATAGATCCTTGCAAGAACGAATCAGGGACTCAAGTTCTTCAAGGTTTGTGGATTGAATGGTGACACAAGAGGGATGGATGATCTCTTGATACTCCTAGATGAATAACTCGGATATGACACACCAAATTAGACACCCTTAGACTCTGGATACTACACACCAGACTCGACACACTTTCTAGAGAGAGAGCCGTCAAGGAGAAAAGATACTTGTTATTAAAAGGCTGGATGAATACAATAGGGTTTAGAGACCCCTTTAAATAAGAAACCAGAGAACATACTCTCTAGGGTTTCGACAATAACCAAAAAAGGAAACTATAGTTTAACATAAGTTTTTAAAATGAAATGAAATGAAAATGTAAACTTCTATAGTCTTGGACCGAGATAGGACTTAGGTGATGTGAAGACAAGTTGTGGCCTCGTTAAAAACCTTCCTCCGGAAAACCTCGTGGGACAAAACCAAAAGCAAGGAAAAGAGCACGCACCCCATGTCTTGCCTAGACACTAACTCAGCTTGATGTAGAGATGGCTTGAATGGTGATCAAGACATCTCGGATCAGACCTTGTCCAAGACTTTCTTGTTGTGGATGTGAAGTGAGTAATCCAACAACATTCTCTTTAAGCTTCTTGACTCTGGAACGAGTCATGGGACCTTCAGGAATGGCTAGAGCATCATCACCAGGCTGCTGGTGCAATGTGGCTTCTTGTGGCTCATCTAGACTCTCCTTGTTCTCCTTAGTGATCCGGTCCATGATCACATCAATAGGAGTTATGATGAAGAAGTTATCCCACTTTTAACCGTAGTGATTCCAGTTTACCCTGTTTGGAGATTTGGCAATTTCTTCTTGATAAAAATAAAACCAGAATGAATCACGATGTAAGAAACTTGATCTGGACTCATAAATCAGTTTAGAATCATCCTGAAGTTGAATCAATATCATTTGACTTATGATGAAGAAGTTATCCCACTTTTAACCGAAGTGATTCCAGTTTGCCCTGTTTGGAGATTTGGGAATTTATTCTTGATACTAATAAAATCAAAATGAATCACGATGTAAGAAGCTTGATTTGGACTCATTAATCAGTGTAGAATCACCCTGAAGTTGAATCAATATCATTGGAGTTATGATAAAGAAGTTATCCCACTTTTAACCGAAGTGATTCCAGTTTGCCCTGTTTGGAGATTTGGCAATTTCTTCTTGATACAAATAAAACCAGAATGAATCACAATGTAAGAAACTTGATCTGGGCTCATAAATCAGTTTAGAATCATCCTGAAGTTGAATCAATATCATTTGACTTATGATGAAGAAGTTATCCCACTTTTAACCGAAGTGATTCCAGTTTGCCTTGTTTTAGAGATTTGACAATTTCGTCTTGATACTAATAAAATTAGAATGAATCACGATGTAAGAAGCTTGATTTGGACTCATTAATCAGTGTAGAATCACCCTGAAAGTTGAATCAATATCATTGGAGTTATGATAAAGAAGTTATCCCACTTTTGACCGAAGTGATTCCAGTTTGCCCTGTTTGGAGATTTGGCAATTTCTTCTTGATACAAATAAAACCAGAATGAATCACGATGTAAGAAACTTGATCTGGGCTCATAAATCAGTTTAGAATCATCCTGAAGTTGAATCAATATCATTGGAGTTATGATGAAGAAGTTATCCCACTTTTAACCGAAGTGATTCCAGTTTGCCCTGTTTGGAGATTTGGCAATTTCTTCTTGATACAAATAAAACCAGAATGAATTACGATGTAAGAAACTTGATCTGGGCTCATAAATCAGTTTAGAATCATCCTGAAGTTGAATCAATATCATTGGACTTATAATGAAGAAGTTATCCCACTTTTAAACGAAGTGATTCTAGTTTGCCCTGTTTGGATATTTGAGAATTTATTCTTGATACTAATAAAACCAGAATAAATCACGATGCAAGAAGCTTGATTTGGACTCATTAATCAGTTTAGAATCACCCTGAAGTTGAATCAATATCATTGGAGTTATGATGAAGAAGTTATCCCACTTTTAACCAAAGTGATTCCAGTTTGTCCTGTTTGGAGATTTGGCAATTTCTTCTTGATACAAATAAAAACAGAATGAATAACGATGTAAGAAGCTTGATTTGGACTCATTAATCAGTGTAGAATCACCCTGAAGTTGAATCAATATCATTGGAGTTATGATGAAGAAGTTATCCCAATTTTAACCGAAGTGATTCCAGTTTGCCCTGTTTGGAGATTTGGGAATTTCTTCTTGATACAAATAAAAACAGAATGAATCAAGATGTAAGAAGCTTGATTTAGACTCATAATCAGTGTAGAATCATCCTAATGTTGAATCAATATCATTGGACTTATGATGAAGAAGTTATCCCACTTTTAACCGTAGTGATTCCAGTTTACCCTGTTTGGAGATTTGGCAATTTCTTCTTGATACAAATAAAACCAGAATGAATCACGATGTAATAAACTTGATCTGGACTCATAAATATGTTTAGAATCATCCTGAAGTTGAATCAATATCATTGGAGTTATGATGAAGAAGTTATCCCACTTTTAACCAAAGTGATTCCAGTTTGTCCTGTTTGGAGATTTGGGAATTTATTCTTGATACTAATAAAATCAGAATGAATCACGATGTAAGAAGCTTGATTTGGACTCATCAATCAGTGTATAATCACCCTGAAGTTGAATCAATATCATTGGAGTTATGATGAAGAAATTATCCCACTTTTAACCGAAGTGATTCGAGTTTGCCCTGTTTGGAGATTTGGCAATTTCTTCTTGATACAAATAAAACCAGAATGAATCACGATGTAAGAAACTTGATATGGACTCATAAATAAGTTTAGAATCATCCTGAAGTTGAATCAATATCATTGGAGTTATGATGAAGAAGTTATCCCACTTTTAACCGAAGTGATTCCAGTTTGTCCTGTTTGGAGATTTGGGAATTTATTCTTGATACTAATAAAATCAGAATGAATCACGATGTAAGAAGCTTGATTTGGACTCATTAATGAGTTTAGAATCACCCTGAAGTTGAATCAATATCATTGGAGTTATGATGAAGAAGTTATCCCAATTTTAACCGAAGTGATTCCAGTTTGCCCTGTTTGGAGATTTGGCAATTTCTTCTTGATACAAATAAAACCAGAATGAATCACGGTGTAAGAAGCTTGATTTGGACTCATAAATCAGTGTAGAATCATCCTAAAGTTGAATCAATATCATTGGACTTATGATGAAGAAGTTATCCCACTTTTAACCGTAGTGATTCCAGTTTATCCTGTTTGGAGATTTGGCAATTTCTTCTTGATACAAATAAAACCAGAATGAATCATGATGTAAGAAACTTGATCTGAACCCATAAATAAGTTTAAAATCATCCTGAAGTTGAATCAATATCATTGGAGTTATGATGAAGAAGTTATCCAACTTTTAACCGAAGTGATTCCAGTTTGTCCTGTTTGGAGATATGGGAATTTATTGTTGATACTAATAAAACCAGAATTAATCACGATGTAAGAAGCTTGATTTGGACTCATCAATCAGTGTAGAATCACCCTGAATTTGAATCAATATCATTGGAGTTATGATGAAGAAGTTATCCCACTTTTAAACGAAGTGATTCGAGTTTTTCCTGTTTGGAGATTTGGCAATTTCTTCTTGATACAAATAAAACCAGAATGAATCAGATGTAAGAAACTTGATCTGGGCTCATAAATCAGTTTAGAATCATCCTGAAGTTGAATCAGTATCATTGGACTTATGATGAAGAAGTTATCCCACTTTTAACCGAAGTGATTCTAGTTTGTCATGTTTGGAGATTTGGGAATTTATTCTTGATACTAATAAAACCAGAATGAATCACGATGCAAGAAGCTTGATTTGGACTCATTAATCAGTTTAGAATCACCCTGAAGTTGAATCAATATCATTGGAGTTATGATGAAGAAGTTATCCCACTTTTAACCGAAGTGATTCCAGTTTGCCCTGTTTGGAGATTTGGCAATTTCTTCTTGATACAAATAAAACCAGAATGAATCACGATGAAAGAAACTTGATCTGGACTCATAAATAAGTTTAGAATCATCCTGAAGTGGAATCAATATCATTGGAATTATGATGAAGAAGTTATCCCACTTTTAACCGAAGTGATTCCAGTTTGCCCTGTTTGGAGATTTGGGAATTTATTCTTGATACTAATAAAACCAGAATGAATCACGATGTAAGAATCTTGATTTAGACTCATTAATCAGTGTAGAATCACCCTGAAGTTGAATCAATATCATTGGAGTTATGATGAAAAACTTATCCCACTTTTAACCGAAGTGATTCCAGTTTTTCCTGTTTGGAGATTTGGCAATTTCTTCTTGATACAAATAAAACCAGAATGAATCACGATGTAAGAAACTTGATCTGGGCTCATAAATCAGTTTAGAATCATCCTGATGTTGAATCAATATCATTTGACTTATGATGAAGAAGTTATCCCACTTTTAACCGAAGTGATTCTAGTTTGCCCTGTTTGGAGATTTGAGAATTTATTCTTGATACTAATAAAACCATAATGAATCATGATGTAAGAAGCTTGATTTGGACTCATTAATCAGAGTAGAATCACCCTGAAGTTGAATCAATATCATTGGAGTTATGATGAAGAAGTTATCCCACTTTTAACCGAAGTGATTCCAGTTTGCCCTGTTTGGAGATTTGGCAATTTCTTCTTGATACAAATAAAACCAGGATGAATCACGATGTAAGAAACTTGATCTGGGCTCATAAATCAGCTAAGAATCATCCTGAAGTTGAATCAATATCATTGGACTTATGATGAAGAAGTTATCCCACTTTTAACCGAAGTGATTCCAGTTTTTCCTGTTTGGAGATTTGGGAATTTATTCTTGATACTAATAAAACCAGAATGAATCACGATGTAAGAAGCTTGATTTGGACTCATTAATAAGTGTAGAATCACCCTGAAGTTGAATCAATATCATTGGAGTTATGATGAAGAAGTTATCCCACTTTTAACCGAAATGATTCCAGTTTGCCCTGTTTGGAGATTTGGCAATTTCTTCTTGATACTAATAAAACCAGAATGAATCATGATGTAAGAAGCTTGATCTGGGCTCATAAATCAGTTTAGAATCATCCTGAAGTTGAATCAACATCATTGGACTTATGATGAAGAAGTTATCCCACTTTTAACCGAAGTGATTCTAGTTTGTCCTGTTTGGAGATTTGGGAATTTATTCTTGATACTAATAAAAACAGAATGAATCACGATGCAAGAAGCTTGATTTGGACTCATTAATAAGTTTAGAATCACCCTGAAGTTGAATGAATATCATTGGAGTTATGATGAAGAAGTTATCCCACTTTTAACCGTAGTGATTCCAGTTTGCCCCGTTTGGAGATTTGGCAATTTCTTCTTGATACAAATAAAACCAGAATGAATCACGATGTAAGAAGCTTGATTTGGACTCACAAGTCAGTGTAGAATCATCCTGAAGTTGAATCAATATCATTGGACTTATGATGAAGAAGTTATCCCACTTTTAACTGTAGTGATTCCAGTTTACCCTGTTTGGAGATTTGGCAATTTCTTCTTGATACAAATAAAACCAGAATGAATCACGATGTAAGAAGCTTGATCTGGACTCATAAATCAGTTTATAATCATCCTGAAGTTGAATCAATATCATTGGACTTATGATGAAGAAGTTATCCCACTTTTAACCGAAGTGATTCTAGTTTGTCCTGTTTGGAGATTTGGGAATTTATTCTTGATACTAATAAAAAAGAATGAATCACGATGCAAGAAGCTTGATTTGGACTCATTAATAAGTTTAGAATCACCCTGAAGTTGAATGAATATCATTGGAGTTATGATGAAGAAGTTATCCCACTTTTAACCGTAGTGATTCCAGTTTGCCCCGTTTGGAGATTTGGCAATTTCTTCTTGATACAAATAAAACCAGAATGAATCACGATGTAAGAAGCTTGATTTGGACTCATAAGTCAGTGTAGAATCATCCTGAAGTTGAATCAATATCATTGGACTTATGATGAAGAAGTTATCCCACTTTTAACTGTAGTGATTCCAGTTTACCCTGTTTGGAGATTTGGCAATTTCTTCTTGATACAAATAAAACCAGAATGAATCACGATGTAAGAAGCTTGATCTGGACTCATAAATCAGTTTATAATCATCCTGAAGTTGAATCAATATCATTGGACTTATGATGAAGAAGTTATCCCACTTTTAACCGAAGTGATTCTAGTTTGTCCTGTTTGGAGATTTGGGAATTTATTCTTGATACTAATAAAAAAAGAATGAATCACGATGCAAGAAGCTTGATTTGGAGTCATTAATAAGTTTAGAATCACCCTGAAGTTGAATGAATATCATTGGAGTTATGATGAAGAAGTTATCCCACTTTTAACCGAAGTGATTCCAGTTTGTCCTGTTTGGAGATTTGGCAATTTCTTCTTGATACAAATAAAACCAGAATGAATCACGATGAAAGAAACTTGATCTGGATTCATAAATAAGTTTAGAATAATCCTGAAGTGGAATCAATATCATTGGAATTATGATGAAGAAGTTAACCCAGTTTTAACCGAAGTGATTCCAGTTTGTCCTGTTTGGAGATTTGGGAATTTATTCTTGATACTAATAAAACCAGAATGAATCACGATGTAAGAAGGTTTATTTGGACTCATTAATCAGTGTAGAATCACCCTGAAGTTGAATCAATATCATTGGAGTTATGATGAAAAAGTTATCCCACTTTTAACCGAAGTGATTCCAGTTTGCCCTGTTTGGAGATTTGACAATTTTTTCTTGATGCAAATAAAACCAGAATGAATCACGATGTAAGAAACTTGATCTGGTCTCATTAATCAGTGTAGAATCACCCTGAAGTTGAATCAATATCATTGGAGTTATGATGAAAAAGTTATCCCACTTTTAACCGAAGTGATTCCAGTTTGCCCTGTTTGGAGATTTGACAATTTTTTCTTGATGCAAATAAAACCAGAATGAATCACGATGTAAGAAACTTGATCTGGGCTCATAAATCAGTTTAGGATCATCCTGAAGTTGAATCAATATCATTTGACTTATGATGAAGAAGTTATCCCACTTTTAACCGAATTGATTCTAGTTTGCCCTGTTTGGAGATTTGGGAATTTATTCTTGATACTAATAAAACCAGAATGAATCACGATGTAAGAAGCTTGATTTGGACTCATTAATCAGAGTAGAATCACCCTGAAGTTGAATCAATATCATTGGAGTTATGATGAAGAAGTTATCCCACTTTTAACCGAAGTGATTCCAGTTTGCCCTGTTTGGAGATTTGGCAATTTCTTCTTGATAAAAATAAAACCAGAATGAATCACGATGTAAGAAACTTGATCTGGGCTCATAAATCAGTTTAGAATCATCCTGAAGTTGAATCAATATCATTTGACTTATGATGAAGAAGTTATCCCACTTTTAACCGAAGTGATTCCAGTTTTCCCTGTTTGGAGATTTGAGAATTTATTCTTGATACTAATAAAACCAGAATGAATCACGATGTAAGAAGCTTGATTTGGACTCATTAATAAGTGTAGAATCACCCTGAAGTTGAATCAATATCATTGGAGTTATGATGAAGAAGTTATCCCACTTTTAACCGAAGTGATTCCAGTTTGCCCTGTTTGGAGATTTGGCAATTTCTTCTTGATACAAATAAAACCAGAATGAATCACGATGTAAGAAACTTG
Source organism: Moricandia moricandioides (assembly GCA_905132885.1). Lineage (NCBI taxonomy): Eukaryota > Viridiplantae > Streptophyta > Magnoliopsida > Brassicales > Brassicaceae > Moricandia > Moricandia moricandioides. The sequence goes on from CAJHQQ010003602.1 coordinate 8,415, forward strand.
ATCTGGGCTCATAAATCAGTTTAGAATCATCCTGAAGTTGAATCAACATCATTGGACTTATGATGAAGAACTTATCCCACTTTTAACCGAAGTGATTCTAGTTTGCCCTGTTTGGTGATTTGGGAATTCATTCTTGATACTAATAAAAACAGAATGAATCACGATGCAAGAAGCTTGATTTGGACTCATTAATCAGTTTAGAATCACCCTGAAGTTGAATCAATATCATTGGAGTTATGATGAAGAAGTTATCCCACTTTTAACCGAAGTGATTCTAGTTTGTCCTGTTTGGAGATTTGGCAATTTCTTCTTGATACAAATAAAACCAGAATGAATCACGATGAAAGAAACTTTATCTGGATTCATAAATAAGTTTAGAATCATCCTGAAGTGGAATCAATATCATTGGAATTATGATGAAGAAGTTATCCCACTTTTAACCGAAGTGATTCCAGTTTGCCCTGTTTGGAGATTTGGGAATTTATTCTTGATACTAATAAAACCAGAATGAATCACGATGTAAGAAACTTGATCTGGGCTCATAAATCAGTTTAGAATCATCCTGAAGTTGAATCAATATCATTTGACTTATGATGAAGAAGTTATCCCACTTTTAACCGAAGTGATTCCAGTTTTCCCTGTTTGGAGATTTGAGAATTTATTCTTGATACTAATAAAACCAGAATGAATCACGATGTAAGAAGCTTGATTTGGACTCATTAATCAGTGTAGAATCACCCTGAAGTTGAATCAATATCATTGGAGTTATGATGAAGAAGTTATCCCACTTTTAACCGAAGTGATTCCAGTTTGCCATGTTTGGAGATTTGACAATTTCTTCTTGATGCAAATAAAACCAGAATGAATCACGATGTAAGAAACTTGATCTGGGCTCATAAATAAGTTTAGAATCATCCTGAAGTTGAATCAATATCATTTGACTTATGATGAAGAAGTTTTCCCACTTTTAACCGAATTGATTCTAGTTTGCCCTGTTTGGAGATTTGGGAATTTATTCTTGATACTAATAAAACCAGAATGAATCACGATGTAAGAAGCTTGATTTGGACTCATTAATCAGTGTAGAATCACCCTGAAGTTGAATCAATATCATTGGAGTTATGATGAAGAAGTTATCCCAATTTTAACTGAAGTGATTCGAGTTTCCCTGTTTGGAGATTTAGCAATTTCTTCTTGATACAAATAAAACCAGAATGAATCATGATGTAAGAAACTTGATCTGGGCTTATAAATCAGTTTAGAATCATCCTGAAGTTGAATCAATATTATTGTACTTATGATGAAGAAGTTATCCCACTTTTAACCGAAGTGATTCTAGTTTGCCCTGTTTGGAGATTTGGGAATTTATTCTTGATACTAATAAAACCAGAATGAATCACGAAGCAAGAAGCTTGATTTGGACTCATTAATCAGTTTAGAATCACCCTGAAGTTGAATCAATATCATTGGAGTTATGATGAAGAAGTTATCCCACTTTTAACCGAAGTGATTCCAGTTTGTCATGTTTGGAGATTTGGCAATTTCTTCTTGATACAAATAAAACCAGAATGAATCACGATGTAAGAAACTTCATCTGGACTCATAAATAAGTTTAGAATCATCCTGAAGTTGAATCAATATCAATGGACTTATGATGAAGAAGTTATCCCACTTTTAACCGAAGTGATTCCAGTTTGTCCTGTTTGGAGATTTGGGAATTTATTCTTGATACTAATAAAATCAGAATGAATCACGATGTAAGAAATTTGATTTGGACTCATTAATCAGTTTAGAATCACCCTGAAGTTGAATCAATATCATTGGAGTTATGATGAACAAGTTATCCCACTTTTAACCGAAGTGATTCCAGTTTGCCCTGTTTGGAGATTTGGCAATTTCTTCTTGATACAAATAAAACCAGAATGAATCACGATGTAAGAAACTTGATCTGGGCTCATAAATAAGTTTAGAATCATCCTGAAGTTGAATCAATATCATTGGACTTATGATGAAGAAGTTATCCCACTTTTAACCGAAGTGATTCTAGTTTGCCCTGTTTGGAGATTTGGGAATTTATTCTTGATACTAACAAAACAAGAATGAATCACGATGCAAGAAGCTTGATTTGGACTCATTAATCAGTTTAGAATCACCCTGAAGTTGAATCAATATCATTGGAGTTATGATGAAGAAGTTATCCCACTTTTAACCGAAGTGATTCCAGTTTGTCCTATTTGGAGATTTGGCAATTTCTTCTTGATACAAATAAAACCAGAATGAATCACGATGTAAGAAACTTGATCTGGACTCATAAATAAGTGTAGAATCATCCTGAAGTTGAATCAATATCATTGGACTTATGATGAAGAAGTTATCCCACTTTTAACCGAAGTGATTCCAGTTTGTCCTGTTTGGAGATTTGGGAATTTATTCTTGATACTAATAAAATCAGAATGAATCACGATGTAAGAAGCTTGATTTGGACTCATTAATCAGTTTAGAATCACATTGAAGTTGAATCAATATCATTGGAGTTATGATGAAGAAGTTATCTCAATTTTAACCGAAGTAATTCCAGTTTGCCCTGTTTGGAGATTTGGCAATTTCTTCTTGATACAAATAAAACCAGAATGAATCACGATGTAAGAAGCTTGATTTGGACTCATAAATCAGTGTATAATCATCCTAAAGTTGAATCAATATCATTGGACTTATGATGAAGAAGTTATCCCACTTTTAACCATAGTGATTCCAGTTTACCCTGTTTGGAGATTTGGCAATTTCTTATTGATAAAAATAAAATCAGAATGAATCACGATGTAAGAAACTTGATCTGGACTCATAAATCAGTTTAGAATCATCCTGAAGTTGAATCAATATCATTGGACTTATGATGAAGAAGTTATCCCCCTTTTAACCGAAGTGATTCTAGTTTGTCCTGTTTGGAGATTTGGGAATTTATTCTTGATACTAATAAAACCAGAATGAATCACGATGTAAGAAGCTTTATTTGGACTCATTAATCAGTGTAGAATCACCCTGAAGTTGAATCAATATCATTGGAGTTATGATGAAGAAGTTATCCCAATTTTAACCGAAGTGATTCCAGTTTGCCCTGTTTGGAGATTTGGCAATTTCTTCTTGATAAAAATAAAACCAGAATGAATCACGATGTAAGAAACTTGATCTGGGCTCATAAATCAGTTTAGAATCATCCTGAAGTTGAATCAATATCATTGGATTTATGATGAAGAAGTTATCCCACTTTTAACCGAAGTGATTCCAGTTTGTCTTGTTTGGAGATTTGGGAGTTTATTCTTGATACTAATAAAATCAGAATGAATCACGATGTAAGAAGCTTGATTTGGACTCATTAATCAGTTTAGAATCACCCTGAAGTTGAATCAATATCATTGGAGTTATGATGAAGAAGTTATCCCACTTTTAACCGAAGTGATTCGAGTTTGTCCTGTTTGGAGATTTTGGAATTTATTCTTGATAAAAATAAAAACAGAATGAATCACGATGTAAGAAACTTGATCTGGACTCATAAATCAGTTTAGAATCATCCTGAAGTTGAATCAATATCATTTGACTTATGATGAAGAAGTTATCCCACTTTTAACCGAAGTGATTCCAGTTTGCCCTGTTTGGAGATTTGGGAATTTATTCTTGATACTAATAAAATCAGAATGAATCACGATGTAAGAAGCTGGATTTGGACTCATTAATCAGTGTAGAATCACCCTGAAGTTGAATCAATATCATTGGAGTTATGATGAAGAAGTTATCCCACTTTTAACCGAAGTGATTCCAGTTTGTCCCGTTTGGAGATTTGGCAATTTCTTCTTGATACAAATAAAACCAGAATGAATCACGATGTAAGAAATTTGATCTGGGCTCATAAATCAGTTTAGAATCATCCTGAAGTTGAATCAATATCATTGGACTTATGATGAAGAAGTTATCCCACTTTTAACCGAAGTGATTCTAGTTTGTCCTGTTTGGAGATTTGGGAATTTATTCTTGATACTAATAAAACCAGAATGAATCACGATGCAAGAAGCTTGATTTGGACTCATTAATCAGTTTAGAATCACCCTGAAGTTGAATCAATATCATTGGAGTTATGATGAAGAAGTTATCCCACTTTTAACCGAAGTGATTCCAGTTTGTCCTGTTTGGAGATTTGACAATTTCTTCTTGATACAAATAAAACCAGAATGAATCACGATGTAAGAAACTTCATCTGGAATCATAAATAAGTTTAGAATCATCCTGAAGTTGAATCAATATCAATGGACTTATGATGAAGAAGTTATCCCACTTTTAACCGAAGTGATTCCAGTTTGTCCTGTTTGGAGATTTGGGAATTTATTCTTGATACTAATAAAATCAGAATGAATCACGATGTAAGAAGCTTGATTTGGACTCAGTAATCAGCTTAGAATCACCCTGAAGTTGAATCAATATCATTGGAGTTATGATGAAGAAGTTATCCCAATTTTAACCGAAGTGATTCCAGTTTGCCTTGTTTGGAGATTTGGCAATTTCTTCTTGATACAAATAAAACCAGAATGAATCACGATGTAAGAAGCTTGATTTAGACTCATAAATCAGTGTAGAATCATCCTAAAGTTGAATCAATATCATTGGACCTATGATGAAGAAGTTATCCCACTTTTAACCGTAGTGATTCCAGTTTACCCTGTTTGGAGATTTGGCAATTTCTTCTTGATACAAATAAAACCAGAATGAATCATGATATAAGAAACTTGATCTGGACTCATAAATAAGTTTAGAATCATCCGGTAGTTGAATCAATATCATTGGAGTTATGATGAAGAAGTTATCCCACTTTTAACCGAAGTGATTCCAGTTTGTCCTGTTTGGAGATTTGGGAATTTATTCTTGATACTAATAAAATCAGAATGAATCACGATGTAAGAAGCTTGATTTGGGCTCATCAATCAGTGTAGAATCACCCTGAAGTTGAATCAATATCATTGGAGTTATGATGAAGAAGTTATCCCACTTTTAACCGAAGTGTTTCCAGTTTGTCCTGTTTGGAGATTTGGGAATTTATTCTTGATACTAATAAAATCAGAATGAATCACGATGTAAGAAGCTTGATTTGGAATCATTAATCAGTTTAGAATCATCCTGAAGTTGAATCAATATCATTTGACTTATGATGAAGAAGTTATCCCACTTTTAACCGAAGTGATTCCAGTTTGCCATGTTTGGAGATTTGGGAATTTATTCTTGATACTAATAAAACCAGAATGAATCACGATGTAAGAAGCTTGATTTGGACTCATTAATAAGTGTAGAATCACCCTGAAGTTGAATCAATATCATTGGAGTTATGATGAAGAAGTTATCCCACTTTTAACCGAAATGATTCCAGTTTGCCCTGTTTGGAGATTTGGCAATTTCTTCTTGATACTAATAAAACCAGAATGAATCACGATGTAAGAAGCTTGATATGGACTCATAAATCAGTGTCGAATCACCCTGAAGTTGACTCAAGATCATAGGAGTTATGATGAAGAAGTTATCCAATTTTAACCGTAGTGATTCCAGTTTACCCTGTTTGGAGATTTGGCAATTTCTTCTTGATAAAAATAAAACCAGAATGAATCACGATGTAAGAAACTTGATCTGGACTCATAAATCTGAAAGAATGAGTAGAATCTGAGTATGCAAAGGTAGAATAGAGTAGATTGAAGCGATGAGAAGAGATTAAGAGAGAAAGTAAGAGAATAGGAGCCGATTTGCTCAAGAACCCATTTGAGAGCTCAAGAACACTTAGAGAGAATAAGAAATGAAAGAGACTCGAAAATACTTGCTTGATTAATGAATGAGGAAGTGTTACAAATATATAGAGAAGGATAAAGCTTAATGCAACGGATACATGATAAGGTTTCAACAGGATCGTGTGAAGTCAAGGCTGGAGGAGCGTCCCGTTTGAATCTTGTGGACGAGAGGCTTCACATGCTTGATGCCTTTGGGATCTTGACCAGATGCTCTCCTTTCCAGCTGTGCCAGTCTGTCAAGGGACGAGCTCTCCTTATCCATAAGGTTCGTTGATCCTAGACATAGAGTGTAGACGTGCCCGGCAAGGTTAACTTTCTCCTTTCACCTTTGGTCGATCCATTTCACCTTTTGGTAACCAAAGGTGTACGGCCTGGTTGTACGGCCTGGTTGTACGGCCTTGTACGGACATACTCCATTTTGTTCCTTAAGCCTTCTCCAATCTTTGTATCCTCATTACTTATTCAGTTCAACACTCCCCCTCAAGCTTGATTAAGGGAATCGATCAAGCTTGGATGTCATGAGATCTTCCTCATTAAAAACCTTGCCAAAGAAAACCCTCCTTAGGGATAAAACCTCAGCAAGGAAAAGAGTAAAGACCCCATGACAAGAGGAACTAGTTGAGCCTGGAAAGATCACTGAGCCCCAATCTGTGATGAATGGACTCAAGTGTCTTCTGTCTTGGAGCCTTTGTGAAAACATCTGCCAACTGATCTTCACTCCGTGTGTAACAAGGTAAGATCACTCCTTGGACTATCATCTGCCTCACCTTGTGGTAGTCAACCTCAATGTGCTTGGTTCTCTCATGAAACACCGAGTTGGAGGCAATGTGGATTGCTGCTTGATTGTCACAATGCATGGTCATTGGCGTGGGCTGGTTTATCTCCAAGTGCTTCAGTATTCCTTTGATCCACACTAGCTCATTAGTCAGCTTCAACATGGCCCTGTACTCAGCTTCAGCACTTGAACATGATACCACCTTCTGCTTCTTGCTCTTCCAAGTAACCAGGTTCCCACCAATGAAAGTGCAATAGCCAGTGGTTGACTTCCTATCAGCTATATCTCCAGCCCAATCCGCATCACAGTATCCCACTACTTCAGTACTCTTGTTACACCATCCATACTCCTTGTTCTGGTGATCCATTTAGATACATCAAGATCCTGTTCACCATGTTCCAATGATGCTCCTTTGGTCCTTGCATATGTTGGCTCACTTGATTCACAGCAAAACATATGTCAGGACGTGTAATGGTTAAGTAGATCAACTTACCAACAAGCTTCCTATAAAGCTTTGCATCTTCAAATGGCTGGCTGTCTTCAATCTCCCCCTCACGTGGCACCTTATATCCATCTTCCAAAGGTGTCTTCACTGTCTTTCCTCCAAGTTTACCTACATCTTTCAAAAGATCAAGTGTATATTTCCTTTGTGAAAGAAACAAGCCTTCCTTGGATCTACATATCTCAATTCCAAGGAAGTATTTCATTTCACCTAGGTCTTTAATCTCAAAAACCGACTTTAAGAAGTCCTTAGTGGATTGAATTCCATCCTTGTCACTTCCTGTGATGATGATATCATCAACATATACAAGAAGAACTACAATACCTGATGGAGTGGTCAAGGAGAAGAGAGTGTGATCTAGTTCTGACTTCTTGAAGCCTTTTCCATTCAGAGTTGTGCTCAACTTGGTATACCATGCTCTAGGGGATTGTTTGAGACCATATATAGCCTTCTTCAGCCTTAGTACATTCCCATCTTTAACCAAGTGCTCAAGACCCGGAGGGGGATGCATATAGACTTCATCCTCAAGCTCTCCTTGCAAGAAGGCATTCTTCACGTCCATTTGCCAAAGACCCCATTCTAGATTCACAGCAAGAGATAGCACTATTCTGATTGTATGGAGCTTGGCAACTGGAGCAAAAGTGTCAATGTAATCCTCTCCATAAGTTTGAGTAAACCCCCTTGCAACTAGTCTGGTCTTCTTCCTATCAATCTTTCCATTTGCAAGGTACTTGATGGTGAATATCCATCTGCTGGAAACAGCCTTCTTCCCCTTTGGCAGTCTACTTTCATACCAAGTATCATTCTTGATCATTGCATCTGCCTCAGCACCAACTGATTCTCTCCATTCCTTGTCTTGCATAGCCTCTTCATAGGAACCAGGTACCTTGCTCTCATCCAGGCTAGTCATGAAAGCACAATGATCTTCAGGGTAATGTGTCAGTGAGCAAGCAACTTGGGCAGGATGCTCAACTGCTTGAGCATTGTAGTATACCCGAGTGTTGATCCAGTTGGATGGAGGATTCCTTTTCCTTGTACTTCTCCTCAAGGGTTGAGCCACTTCAGGTTGTTCCTCCTCAATCTCCTCTTCTTCTTCCTGGTTCATGGTTTCCCCTTCCTCATCATCATTTCCTTGATCCACACCTTGATCATGTTGTGAACCTGATTCTTCTTCCTGATCTTGGTCATTAGCATTAGGTTGATTTCCCCCCTCATGATCAAGGTGAGGTTCCTGATCATTTGCATTAGTGGTAGTTGGAACTGGTTGTTGTGTACTCCCACTCTTTTGATCCTGAGATAAGTTAATCCCAAGACCCTCCAATATGATTCTCAAGTTTGCTGCCTTATCAGACGCCAAATCCTTTAGTTCTGCTAGGTTCTTCTCCTCATAGTACCCTCTTTCTTCTACAAACTTCACATCCCTTGATATAAGCACCCTCCTGGTCACTGGATCATAACATTTGTACCCCTTCTGAGTCGAAGAGTAACCAATGAACATCCCCTTTGTACTCCTTGCCTCCAACTTGTTCCTCAATTCTCCTGGTTTGTGAACAAAGCAGAGACACCCAAAGACTTTGAGATGATCTAGTGCTGGTCTACATTTGTTCAAGACCTCAAATGGTGATTGGTCTCCAAGGATTTTGGTTGGAGTCCTGTTGATTAAGTAACAAGCAGTGGACACACCATCACTCCAGAATCTCTTTGGCACGTTTGCTTGGAACATCATGGACCTAGCCACTTCCATGAGATGTCTATTCTTCCTCTCGGCTACTCCATTCTGTTGTGGAGTGTATGGACAGCTTGTTTGATGAAGAATTCCATGCTGAGATAGGTGCTGCTTGAAGGCTTGACTTGTGTACTCTCCACCATTATCTGATCTAAAAATTTTAAGCTTTGCATTAAAATGGTTAGTCACATAAGCCTGAAAGTTTCTAAATGCATCAAGCACCCTATCTTTAGATGGAATCAAGGTTATCCAGGTGTATTTCGATTTTTCATCTATGAAAGTGACAAAGTACTTATGGTTTTCCCTAGACAAGCAAGGAGCAGTCCAAACATCTGAATGTATTAAATCAAAGCAGTGATCATAGATAGTAGTGGACTTTTGGAAAACAGTCTTACAATGCTTGCCTAAAATACAAGCTTCACAATCATTATTTTCAAAGATAACACCTGGAACCATTAAGTGTAAAGCTCTAACATGAGGATGTCCTAGTCTAGCATGCCACAAAGCATTCTTATTTAAAGCAGAAGCAGAAACAGAAGTAAAGGAACAATTAGGTAAAGAAGTAAGCTCTTCAAGTAAGTAAAGATCTCCTTGTGTAACTCCTTTCCCAATCACACGGCTGCTCTCAATATCCTGAAACTTCACATCATTAGGACTGAAGATAACTCTACATTTTAGATCATTAGTGCACTTCTTAACTGATAACAAGTTTGATGTAAATTCAGGCATGTAAAAAGCTCTAGATTCCTTATCAAACAGTTTCAATTTGCCTATACCCCTTATTGGAATTCTGGGCTCATAAATCAGCTAAGAATCATCCTGAAGTTGAATCAATATCATTGGAATTATGATGAAGAAGTTATCCCACTTTTAACCGAAGTGATTCCAGTTTTTCCTGTTTGGAGATTTGGGAATTTATTCTTGATACTAATAAAACCAGAATGAATCACGATGTAAGAAGCTTGATTTGGACTCATTAATAAGTGTAGAATCACCCTGAAGTTGAATCAATATCATTGGAGTTATGATGAAGAAGTTATCCCACTTTTAACCGAAATGATTCCAGTTTGCCCTGTTTAGAGATTTGGCAATTTCTTCTTGATACTAATAAAACCAGAATGAATCACGATGTAAGAAGCTCTATATGGACTCATAAATCAGTGTCGAATCACCCTGAAGTTGACTCAAGATCATAGGAGTTATGATGAAGAAGTTATCCCACTTTTAACCGAAGTGATTCCAGTTTGTCCTATTTGGAGATTTGAGAAATTATTCTTGATACTAATAAAACCAGAATGAATCACGATGTAAGAAGCTTGATTTGGACTCATTAATCAGTGTAGAATCACCCTGAATTTGAATCAATATCATTGGAGTTATGATGAAGAAGTTATCCCACTTTTAACCGAAGTGATTCCAGTTTGCCCTGTTTGGAGATTTGGCAATTTCTTCTTGATGCAAATAAAACCAGAATGAGTCACGATGTAAGAAACTTGATCTGGGCTCATAAATCAGTTTAGAATCATCCTGAAGTTGAATCAATATCATTTGACTTATGATGAAGAAGTTATCCCACTTTTAACCGAATTGATTCTAGTTTGTCCTGTTTGGAGATTTGGGAATTTATTCTTGATACTAATAAAACCAGAATGAATCACGATGTAAGAAGCTTGATTTGGACTCATTAATCAGTGTAGAATCACCCTGAAGTTGAATCAATATCATTGGAGTTATGATGAAGAAGTTATCCCATTTTTAACCGAAGTGATTCCAGTTTGCCCTGTTTGGAGATTTGACAATTTATTCTTGATACAAATAAAACCAGAATGAATCACGATGTAAGAAACTTGATCTGGGCTCATAAATCAGCTAAGAATCATCCTGAAGTTGAATCAATATCATTTGACTTATGATGAAGAAGTTATCCCACTTTTAATCGAAGTGATTCCATTTTTCCCTGTTTGGAGATTTGAGAATTTATTCTTGATACTAATAAAACCAGAATGAATCACGATGTAAGAAGCTTGATTTGGACTCATTAATAAGTGTAGAATCACCCTGAAGTTGAATCAATATCATTGGAGTTATGATGAAGAAGTTATTCCACTTTTAACCGAAATGATTCCAGTTTGCCCTGTTTGGAGATTTGGCAATTTCTTCTTTATACTAATAAAACCAGAATGAATCACGATGTAAGAAACTTGATCTGGGCTCATAAATCAGTTTAGAATCATCCTGAAGTTGAATCAACATCATTGGACTTATGATGAAGAAGTTATCCCACTTTTAACCGAAGTGATTCTAGTTTGCCCTGTTTGGAGATTTGGGAATTTATTCTTGATACTAATAAAACCAGAATGAATCACGATGAAAGAAACTTGATCTGGATTCATAAATAAGTTTAGAATAATCCTGAAGTGGAATCAATATCATTGGAATTATGATGAAGAAGTTATCCCACTTTTAACCGAAGTGATTCCAGTTTGCCCTGTTTGGAGATTTGGGAATTTATTCTTGATACTAATAAAGCCAGAATGAATCACGATGTAAGAAGCTTGATTTGGACTCATTAATCAGTGTAGAATCACCCTGAAGTCGAATCAATATCATTGGAGTTATGATGAAGAAGTTATCCCACTTTTAACCGAAGTGATTCCAGTTTGCCATGTTTGGAGATTTGACAATTTCTTCTTGATGCAAATAAAACCAGAATGAATCACGATGTAAGAAACTTGATCTGGGCTCATAAATAAGTTTAGAATCATCCTGAAGTTGAATCAATATCATTTGACTTATGATGAAGAAGTTATCCCACTTTTAACCGAATTGATTCTAGTTTGCCCTGTTTGGAGATTTGACAATTTCTTCTTGATACAAATAAAACCAGAATGAATCACGATGTAAGAAACTTGATCTGGGCTCATAAATCAGTTTAGACTCATCCTGAAGTTGAATCAATATCATTTGACTTATGATGAAGAAGTTATCCCACTTTTAACCGAAGTGATTCCAGTTTTCCCTGTTTAGAGATTTGGGAATTTATTCTTGATACTAATAAAACCATAATGAATCATGATGCAAGAAGCTTGATTTGGACTCATTAATAAGTTTAGAATCACCCTGAAGTTGAATCAATATCATTGGAATTATGATGAAGAAGTTAACCCACTTTTAACCGAAGTGATTCCAGTTTGTCCTGTTTGGAGATTTGGGAATTTATTCTTGATACTAATAAAACCAGAATGAATCACGATGTAAGAAGATTGATTTGGACTCATTAATCAGTGTAGAATCACCCTGAAGTTGAATCAATATCATTGGAGTTATGATGAAAAAGTTATCCCACTTTTAACCGAAGTGATTCCAGTTTGTCCTGTTTGGAGATTTGACAATTTTTTCTTGATGTAAATAAAACCAGAATGAATCACGATGTAAGAAACTTGATCTGGGCTCATAAATCAGTTTAGGATCATCCTGAAGTTGAATCAATATCATTTGACTTATGATGAAGAAGTTATCCCACTTTTAACCGAATTGATTCTAGTTTGCCCTGTTTGGAGATTTGGGAATTTATTCTTGATACTAATAAAACCAGAATGAATCACGATGTAAGAAGCTTTATTTGGACTCATTAATCAGAGTAGAATCACCCTGAAGTTGAATCAATATCATTGGAGTTATGATGAAGAAGTTATCCCACTTTTAACCGAAGTGATTCCAGTTTGTCCTGTTTGGAGATTTGGCAATTTCTTCTTGATACAAATAAAACCAGAATGAATCACGATGTAAGAAACTTGATCTGGGCTCATAAATCAGTTTAGAATCATCCTGAAGTTGAATCAACATCATTGGACTTATGATGAAGAACTTATCCCACTTTTAACCGAAGTGATTCTAGTTTGCCCTGTTTGGTGATTTGGGAATTCATTCTTGATACTAATAAAAACAGAATGAATCACGATGCAAGAAGCTTGATTTGGACTCATTAATCAGTTTAGAATCACCCTGAAGTTGAATCAATATCATTGGAGTTATGATGAAGAAGTTATCCCACTTTTAACCGAAGTGATTCTAGTTTGTCCTGTTTGGAGATTTGGCAATTTCTTCTTGATACAAATAAAACCAGAATGAATCACGATGAAAGAAAATTTATCTGGATTCATAAATAAGTTTAGAATCATCCTGAAGTGGAATCAATATCATTGGAATTATGATGAAGAAGTTATCCCACTTTTAACCGAAGTGATTCCAGTTTTCCCTGTTTGGAGATTTGGGAATTTATTCTTGATACTAATAAAACCAGAATGAATCACGATGTAAGAAGCTTGATTTGGACTCATTAATAAGTGTAGAATCACCCTGAAGTTGAATCAATATCATTGGAGTTATGATGAAGAAGTTATCCCACTTTTAACCGAAGTGATTCCAGTTTGCCCTGTTTGGAGATTTGGCAATTTCTTCTTGATACAAATAAAACCAGAATGAATCACGATGTAAGAAACTTGATCTGGGCTCATAAATCAGTTTAGAATCATCCTGAAGTTGAATCAACATCATTGGACTTATGATGAAGAAGTTATCCCACTTTTAACCGAAGTGATTCTAGTTTGCCCTGTTTGGAGATTTGGGAATTCATTCTTGATACTAATAAAACAGAATGAATCACGATGCAAGAAGCTTGATTTGGACTCATTAATCAGTTTAGAATCACCCTGAAGTTGAATCAATATCATTGGAGTTATGATGAAGAAGTTATCCCACTTTTAACCGAAGTGATTCCAGTTTTCCCTGTTTGGAGATTTGGCAATTTCTTCTTGATACTAATAAAACCAGAATGAATCACGATGTGAAGAAACTTGATTTGGACTCATTAATAAGTTTAGAATCACCCTGAAGTTGAATCAATATCATTGGAGTTATGATGAAGAAGTTATCCCACTTTTAACCGAAGTGATTCCAGTTTGCCCTGTTTGGAGATTTGGCAATTTCTTCTTGATACTAATAAAACCAGAATGAATCACGATGTAAGAAGCTTGATATGGACTCATAAATCAGTGTCGAATCACCCTGAAGTTGACTCAAGATCATAGGAATTATGATGAAGAAGTTATCCCACTTTTAACCGAAGTGATTCCAGTTTGCCCTGTTTGGAGATTTGGCAATTTCTTCTTGATACAAATAAAACCAGAATGAATCACGATGTAAGAAACTTGATCTGGGCTCATAAATCAGTTTAGAATCATCCTGAAGTTGAATCAATATCATTTGACTTATGATGAAGAAGTTATCCCACTTTTAACCGAAGTGATTCCAGTTTGCCCTGTTTGGAGATTTGGCAATTTCTTCTTGATACTAATAAAACCAGAATGAATCACGATGTAAGAAGCTTGATTTGGACTCATAAATCAGTGTAGAATCATCCTGAAGTTGAATCAATATCATTGGAGTTATGATGAAGAAGTTATCCCACTTTTAACCGAAGTGATTCCAGTTTTCCCTGTTTGGAGATTTGGCAATTTCTTCTTGATACTAATAAAACCAGAATGAATCACGATGTAAGAAACTTGATTTGGACTCATAAATCAGTTTAGAATCATCCTGAAGTTGAATCAATATCATTGGAGTTATGATGAAGAAGTTATCCCACTTTTAACCGAAGTGATTCCAGTTTTGTCCTGTTTGGAGATTTGGTAATTTCTTCTTGATACAATAAAACCAGAATGAATCACGATGTAAGAAGCTTGATTTGGACTCATAAATAAGTGTAGAATCACCCTGAAGTTGAATCAATATCATTGGAGTTATGATGAAGAAGTTATCCCACTTTTAACCGAAGTGATTCCAGTTTGCCCTGTTTGGAGATTTGGCAATTTCTTCTTGATACTAAATAAAACCAGAATGAATCACGATGTAAGAAACTTGATCTGGACTCATAATCAGTTAGAATCACCCTGAAGTTGAATCAATATCATTGGACTTATGATGAAGAAGTTATCCCACTTTTAACCGAAGTGATTCCAGTTTGCCCTGTTTGGAGATTTGGCAATTTCTTCTTGATACTAATAAAACCAGAATGAATCACGATGTAAGAAGCTTTGATTTGGACTCATAATCAGTTTAGAATCATCCTGAAGTTGAATCAATATCATTGGATTATGATGAAGAAGTTATCCCACTTTTAACCGAAGTGATTCCAGTTTGCCTGTTTGGAGATTTGGCAATTTCTTCTTGATACAAATAAAACCAGAATGAATCACGATGTAAGAAACTTGATCTGGACTCATAAATCAGTGTAGAATCACCCTGAAGTTGAATCAATATCATTGGAGTTATGATGAAGAAGTTATCCCACTTTTAACCGAAGTGATTCCAGTTTGCCATGTTTGGAGATTTGGAATTTCTTCTTGATACTAATAAAACCAGAATGAATCACGATGTAAGAAACTTGATTTGGACTCATTAATCAGTTTAGAATCATCCTGAAGTTGAATCAATATCATTGGACTTTATGATGAAGAAGTTATCCCACTTTTAACCGAAGTGATTCCAGTTTGCCCTGTTTGGAGATTTGGCAATTTCTTCTTGATACAAATAAAACCAGAATGAATCACGATGTAAGAAACTTGATCTGGGCTCATAAATCAGTTTAGACTCATCCTGAAGTTGAATCAATATCATTTGACTTATGATGAAGAAGTTATCCCACTTTTAACCGAAGTGATTCCAGTTTTTCCCTGTTTGGAGATTTGGGAATTTATTCTTGATACTAATAAAACCAGAATGAATCACGATGTAAGAAGCTTGATTTGGACTCATTAATCAGTGTAGAATCACCCTGAAGTTGAATCAATATCATTGGAGTTATGATGAAGAAGTTATCCCACTTTTAACCGAAATGATTCCAGTTTGCCCTGTTTGGAGATTTGGCAATTTCTTCTTGATACTAATAAAACCAGAATGAATCACGATGTAAGAAGCTTGATATGGACTCATAAATCAGTGTCGAATCACCCTGAAGTTGACTCAAGATCATAGGAGTTATGATGAAGAAGTTATCCCACTTTTAACCGAAGTGATTCCAGTTTTCCCTGTTTGGAGATTTGGGAATTTATTCTTGATACTAATAAAACCAGAATGAATCACGATGTAAGAAGCTTGATTTGGACTCATTAATCAGTGTAGAATCACCCTGAAGTTGAATCAATATCATTGGAGTTGCGATGAAGAAGTTATCCCACTTTTAACCGAAGTGCTTCCAGTTTGTCCTGTTTGGAGATTTGGCAATATTTTCTTGATACTAATAAAACCAGAATGAATCACGATGTAAGAAGCTTGTTTTGGACACATAAATCAGTGTCGAATCACCCTGAAGTTGACTCAAGATCGTAGGACTTATGATGAAGAAGTTATCCCACTTTTAACCGAAGTGATTCCAGTTTGTCCTGTTTGGAGATTTGGCAATTTCTTCTTGATAAAATAAAACCAGAATGAATCACGATGTAAGAAACTTGATCTGGACGCATAAATCAGTTTAGAATCATCCTGAAGTTGAATCAATATCATTGGAGTTATGATGAAGAAGTTATCCCACTTTTAACCGAAGTGATTCCAGTTTGCCCTGTTTTGAGATTTGGGAATTTCTTCTTGATACAAATAAAACCAGAATGAATCATGATGTAAAAAACTTGATCTGGGCTCATAAATCAGTTTAGAATCATCCTAAAGTTGAATCAATATCATTTGACTTATGATGAAGAAGTTATCCCACTTTTAACCGATGTGATTCGAGTTTGTCCTGTTTGGAGATTTGGGAATTTATTCTTGATACTAATAAACCAGAATGAATCACGATGTAAGAAGCTTGATTTGGACGCATAAATCAGTGTAGAATCATCCTGAAGTTGAATCAATATCACTGGACTTATGATGAAGAAGTTATCCCACTTTTAACCGTAGTGATTCTAGTTTACCCTTTTTGGAGATTTGGCAATTTCTTCTTGATACAAATAAAACCAGAATGAATCACGATGTAAGAAACTTGATCTGGACTCATAAATCAGTTAGAATCATCCTGAAGTTGAATCAATATCATTGGACTTATGATGAAGAAGTTATCCCACTTTTAACCGAAGTGATTCCAGTTTGTCGTGTTGGAGATTTGGGAATTTATTCTTGATACTAATAAAACCAGAATGAATCACAATGTAAGAAGCTTGATTTGGACTCATTAATCAGTGTAGAGTCACCCTGAAGTTGAAATCAATATCATTGGAGTTATGATGAAGAAGTTATCCCACTTTTAACCGTAGTGATTCCAGTTTACCCTGTTTGGAGATTTGGCAATTTCTTCTTGTTAAAAATAAAACCAGAATGAATCACGATGTAAGAAACTTGATCTAGGACTCATCAATCAGTTTAGAATCATCCTGAAGTTGAATCAATATCATTGGAGTTATGATGAAGAAGTTATCCCACTTTTAACCGAAGTGATTCCAGTTTGTCCTGTTTGGAGATTTGGCAATTTCTTCTTGATACAAATAAAACCACAATGAATCACGATGAAAGAAACTTTATCTGGTCTCATAAATCGGATTAGAATCATCTGAAGTGAAATCAATATCATTGGACTTATGATGAAGAAGTTATCCCACTTTTAACCGAAGTGATTCCAGTTTGTCCTGTTTGGAGATTTCAGAATTTATTCTTGATACTAATAAAACCAGAATGAATCACGATGTAAGAAACTTGATCTGGACTCATAAATTAGTTTAGAATCATCCTGAAGTAGAATCAATATCATTGGACTTATGATGAAGAAGTTATCCCACTTTTAACCGTAGTGATTCCAGTTTGCCCTGTTTAGAGATTTGGGAATTTATTCCTGATACTAATAAAACCAGAATGAATCACGATGTAAGAAGCTTGATTTGGACTCATTAATCAGTGTAGAATCACCCTGAAGTTGAATCAATATCATTGGAGTTATGATGAAGAAGTTATGCCACTTTTAACCGAAATGATTCCAGTTTGCCCTGTTTGGAGATTTGGCAATTTCTTCTTGATACTAATAAAACCAGAATGAATCACGATGTAAGAAGCTTGATATGGACTCATAAATCAGTGTCGAATCACCCTGAAGTTGACTCAAGATCATAGGAGTTATGATGAAGAAGTTATCCCACTTTTAACCGAAGTGATTCCAGTTTGCCCTCTTTGGAGATTTGAGAAATTATTCTTGATACTAATAAAACCAGAATGAATCACGATGTAAGAAGCTTGATTTGGACTCATTAATCAGTGTAGAATCACCCTGAAGTTGAATCAATATCATTGGAGTTATGATGAAGAAGTTATCCCAATTTTAACTGATTCCAGTTTGCCCTGTTTGGAGATTTGCAATTTCTTCTTGATAAAAATAAAACCAGAATGAATCACAATGTAAGAAGCTTGATTTGGACTCATTAATCAGTGTAGAATCACCCTGAAGTTGAAACAATATCATTGGAGTTATGATGAAGAAGTTATCCCAATTTTAACCGAAGTGATTCCAGTTTGTCCTGTTTGGAGATTTGGCAATTTCTTCTTGATAAAATAAAACCAGAATGAATCACGATGTAAGAAGCTTGATTTGGACTCATAAATCAGTGTAGAATCATCCTGAAGTTGAATCAATATCATTGGACTTATGATGAAGAAGTTATCCCACTTTTAACCGTAGTGATTCTAGTTTACCCTATTTGGAGATTTGGCAATTTCTTCTTGATACAAATAAAACCAGAATGAATCACGATGTTAGAAACTTGATCTGGACTCATAAATCAGTTTGGAATCATCCTGAAGTTGAATCAATATCATTGGACTTATGATGAAGAAGTTATCCCACTTTTAACCAAAGTGATTCCCAGTTTGTCCTGTTGGAGATTTGGGAATTTATTTCTTGATACTAATAAAACCAGAATGAATCACGATGTAAGAGAAGCTTGATTTGGACTCATTAATCAGTTAGAATCATCCCTGAAGTTGTATCAATAACATTGGATTATGATGAAGAAGTTATCCCACTTTTAACCGATAGTGATTCCAGTTTGTCACGTTTGGAGATTTGGGAATTTATCTTGATACTAATAAAACCAGAATGAATCACGGATGTATGATAGCCCTTAATTGGACTCATTAATCAGTTAGAATCACCCTGAATTTGGATCAAGATCATAGGAGTTATGGATGAAGAAGTTATCTCAGTTTTAACCGAATTTGACTCCAGTTTTCCCTGTTTGGAGATTTACAATTTCTTCTTGATTCTAATCAAGCCAGAATGAATCAAGGATTTAAGAATCTTGATTTTGGAATCATTAATCGGTGTAGAATCATCCTGAAGTTGAATCAATATCATTGGAGTTATGATGAAGAAGCTTATCCTGAGTTTAACCGAGAGTGATTCCCAGTTTGCCCTATTTGGAGATTTTGGCAATTTCTTCTTGATACTAATAAAACCAGAATGAATCACGATGTAAGAAGCTTGATTTGGACTCATTAATCAGTGTAGAACCACCCTGAAGTTGAAGCAAGATCATAGGAGTTATGATGAAGAAGTTATCCCACTTTTAACCGAAGTGATTCCAGGTTTGCCATGTTTTGGAGATTTGGCAATTTCTTCTTGATACAAATAAAAACCAGAATGAATCACGATGTAAGAAACTTGATCTGGGCTCAATAAATCAGTTAGAATCATCCTGAAGTTGAAATCAATATTCATTTGACTTATGATGAAGAAGTTATCCCACTTTTTAACCGTAGTGATTCCAGTTTGTCATGTTTGGAGATTGGTAATTTATTCTTGATACAAATAAAACCACAATGAATCACGATGAAAGAATCTTGAACTGGACTCATAATCAGTTTAGAATCATCCTGATGTGGAATCAATAAAATTGGATTATGATGAAGAAGTTATACCACTTTTAACCAAAGTGATTCCAGTTTGCCCTGTTTGGAGAGTTGGCAATTTCTTCTTGATACTAATAAACCAGAATGAATCACGATGTAAGAAGCTTAATTTGGACTCATTAATCAGCATAGAATCACCCTGAAGTTGAATCAATATGATTGGAGTTATGATGAAGAAGTTATCCCACTTTTAACCGAAGTGATTCCAGTTTGCCCTGTTTGGAGATTTGGCAATTTCTTCTTGATACTAATAAAACCAGAATGAATCACGATGTAAGAAGCTTGTTTTGGACTCATAAATCAGTGTCGAATCACCCTGAAGTTGACTCAGATCGTAGGACTTATGATGAAGAAGTTATCCCACTTTTAACCGAAGTGATTCCAGTTTGTCCTGTTTGGAGATTTGGCAATTTCTTCTTGATAAAAATAAAACCAGAATGAATCACGATGTAAAAAACTTGATCTGGACGCATAAATTAGTTAGAATCATCCTGAAGTTGAATCAATATCATTGGAGTTATGATGAAGAAGTTATCCCACTTTTAACCGAAGTGATTCCAGTTTGCCCTGTTTGGAGATTTGGCAATTTCTTCTTGATACAAATAAAACCAGAATGAATCATGATGTAAGAAACTTGATCTGGCTCATAAATCAGTTTAGAATCATCCTAAAGTTGAATCAATATCATTTGACTTATGATGAAGAAGTTATCCCACTTTTAACCAAGTGATTCGAGTTTGTCCTGTTTGGAGATTTGGGAATTTATTCTTGGATACTAATAAAACCAGAATGAATCACGATGTAAGAAGCTTGATTTGGACTCATAAATCAGTGTAGAATCATCCTGAAGTTGAATCAATATCATTGGACTTATGATGAAGAAGTTATCCCACTTTTAACCGTAGTGATTCTAGTGTTCTCTTTTTTGGAGATTTGGCAATTTCTTCTTGATACAGAATAAAACCAGAATGAATCACGATGTAAGAAACTTGATCTGGACTCATAAATCAGTTTAGAATCATCCTGAAGTTGAATCAATATCATTGGACTTATGATGAAGAAGTTATCCCACTTTTAACCGAAGTGATTCCAGTTTGTCCTGTTTGGAGATTTGGGAATTTTATTCTTGATACTAATAAAACCAGAATGAATCACGATGTAGAAGCTTGATTTGGACTCATTAATCAGTGTAGAATCACCCTGAAGTTGAAATCAATATCATTGGAGTTATGATGAAGAAGTTATCCCCATCTTTAACCGTAGTGATTCCAGTTTACCCTGTTTGGAGATTTGGCAAATTTCTTCTTGATAAAATAAAACCAGAATGAAATCACGATGTAAGAAACTTGATCGGGACTCATAAATCAGTTAAGAATCATCCTGAAGTTGAATCAATATCATTGGACTTATGATGAAGAAGTTATCCTACTTTTAAACCGACGTGATTCCAGTTTGTCCTGTTTGGAGATTTGCGGAATTTATTCTTGATACTAATAAAATCAGAATGAATCACGATGTAAGAAGTCTGATTTGGACTCATTAATCAGTGTAGAATCACCCTGAAGTTGAATTAATATCATTGGAGTTATGATGAATAAGTTATCCCACTTTTAACCGAAGTGATTCCATTTTGTCCTGTTTGGAGATTTGGCAATTTCTTCTTGATACAAATAAAACCACAATGAATCACGATGAAAGAAACTTTATCTGGACTCATAAATAAGTTTAGAATCATCCTGAAGTGGAATCAATATCATTGGACTTATGATGAAGAAGTTATCCCACTTTTAACCGAAGTGATTCCAGTTTTCCCTGTTGGGAGATTTGGGAATTTATTCTTGATACTAATAAAACCAGAATGAATCACGATGTAAGAAACTTGATCTGGACTCATAAATCAGTTTAGAATCATCCTGAAGTTGAATAAATATCATTGGACTTATGATGAAGAAGTTATCCCACTTTTAACCGTAGTGATTCCAGTTTGCCATGTTTGGAGATTTGTGAATTTATTGTTGATTTAACCATAATGTCAGATTATGAACTAATAAACCTGTAGTAGTGTGATCCTAGGGAACGGATTCGGCACTCAAGGCTCACAATTTAGTCGGTTGGGACTTTCGCGTCATCCAGTCCACTTGTACCTAAGCTTGATGGTTAATTGCAAAAAAAAATAGAATATATATAGTATCTACGTATAGTAGTTACTCATAGATGTCAAAGAGTTTTATTTACGTCTAATTTTACACCATATCAAAGTTTTATATGTCGAGTACTAAATTAATAAAGGTATATAGACGTATCCACATATAATTTCTTTATGCCAAAGTTTTATAATATTTTAATAAAGTAGATGGAAACTTTATGATAAAATGTCAAACAAAGGTTTATATATAATTATATATCAACCAAAACGTATCTAGTACACAAGAATATATCTCTTTCTCACAACAGTCAAGACAATCTTATTATAAAGAGAAAGAAAGAGAGCTTAGAGATTGGCCTAGGTTAAGTTTTTGTACTTACGTTGACAGCTATAAAAATTGTCATTTAGTTTTTATATTTTCACCTACAATTGAGAGAAAAGTATAGATTATATAGAGAAAAGGTGAGGAAAGAAAAGTGATGATATCATAAAGGATTGATGATGAGAAACGTAGGGAGTTCGAGCTCTAGCGGCAAAGGCATAGCGGCGGTGGTCGGCGTCGGTCCACAGCTTGGCCGTTCCGTCGCTCGTAAGTTCGCACACGAAGGCTACACCGTCGCCATTCTCGCCCGTGATCTCGGTTTGAGTCCTTTCTCTCTCTCTCTTTTACTTTTTTTTTTGTTTCTTATCCATCTCTCGACCTATTCATACACTTTACACAACCTCATAAACTAGCAGAACTTCCATGTACATGTATGAGTTTTTTCTATGTGTCCAGGAATTTTCCTTCTCTATTTATAATCTAAAGAAGATCAAGAACTCCCATGTACATTTATGAGTTAATTTATAATGTTTTTTCTTACTAGATCTAACAAAATATATGGCGGCTAACCTTTTCACAAACACACATATATTAATATATATATAGTACACGGCTGTCGTCAACTCGTCATGTCTAATTGAAAAGAATTGTTTTAATGCAAAATTTGTTTGAAGAATTTTAGATTTGATTTTCGAGATTTTTAGTTTATAGTGTAAGTTTTACTCTGAAGTGCAGTTGTTGGTAACTAAGTTCAGTTACTTTTTTTCCTTCCTCAAACATATAACTTCTTATATAATAATTATCAAACACGTCCAAGAAGCTTCACAAGTTGCGGCAGCTTTTTAGAACAAGTTGATGAGTGGAAACTTATTTATTATCTACATTAAAACAATTCTCACTTTCTATTGGACAAAATAGTTGAAACGGTTGCACTTTTACTCTACATCATGTTCGATGATGAAAAGTTATGTAACACTTCAACCACTTTCTTGATATGGTAGGCTATAAATTGTGCAGGTAGGTTATCTCGAGTGGCAGAAGAGATAGCGAGAGAAGAGAAAGCGCAAGTGTTTGCTATAAGAATTGATTGTTCGGATCCAAGAAGCGTAAGAGAAGCCTTCGAAGGAGTGTTGTCTTTAGGGTTTGTGGAGGTTTTGGTGTACAATGCTTATCATTCTTCTTCTTACACAAGTCACCATCCAACTTCATTCACCCACATTCCATTCCAATCTTTCCAAACTTCTCTTTCTGTTTCTGTCTTCGCTGCATTCCTGTGCGCCCAACAGGTATACCTTTGTCCAAATCCAGATAAAATAAATATTTGAAATTATTTTGATACATATTTTCTGAGTTTTGTGGATTTTTCTGATAACCTTTGCAAGCAAATTACCCGCTAATTTTCGGTACTTAATATTCGGTTTGATTTGTTCGAATAGTTAAATATGCTACTTTTATTTGACACATTTAAAACGAGTAATTGCAGCTAGTAGTTGTCAAAATCTTGAATAGTTGTAAGTTGGTTTGTTTAATTACTTGCTTAAATTTATTACTTAAATTTAAAATACTTGATTAACAAAATCCGTACTTCAATCTAAAATAACTGAAACTCAAAATACAATAAACTAGATGATTATCCGCGCGCATGCGCGGGGTGAAATTAATATACTCCCTCTGTTTTTTATATTTGACGTTGAATATTAATCTTGATTATTCAACCATGATGTCATAAGTCTCCAAACGTATAGTTATGAATCGTCAATACAACGTTGATGAGTAGGGTGATGTTTGTTGATATATATTTTTTTAACTTATTTAATTTACATTGGACTTCAATGATATCATTCAAATGTTATAATTCACCATCTCACTTCGATATGAAGATCATATTTTTGAAATGATATGATCAAGTAACATTTGAGATCAATGCTTGCGCATAATGAAGATTAATTATGTATAAAAGTTATTTATAGATAATATTATTTATTTGGGAAATTAGCAAGGATAACCATAAGAAAAAAATTAATTTGGTAAATGACCATAGCAACTACATGGCTAGAATACACTATATATATTGTGTATTAATTGTTGTTATACCTCTTTATATAAGTATGTGTAGTGGTTTTGTTTTTCTTTTATTTTTTTATTTTGTTGTAAAATGTTTTCCCCTCTAATCTTATTTATCTTCTAGTTTTATTAAAAATAATTATCTAAATTTATAAAATACTAACAAAAAATATAGATTTTTTTCTATTTATGATGTTTTTTGAAAATTTTAAAACAAATATATATATATATATATATATATATATATATTTATAACATTTGATATATCATGTTAGATTAAGAAATCAAATTAAAGTCTATACTATATCATAAATTCATATAGTATAATCTAATTTCTACTTCAAATGATATCTCATACTTAAAACATAAAGATTAAAGAATTTGATGTGAATTGATCAATCTAGAGTTTTAATTCAACTAAAACTCTACACAGTTTCTCATATTTTCTATATTTTCGTGTTGTTCTCTCATCGAACAACCAATATGTAATTAATTATAATATGTTGAAAATATTATATACTATTCTATATTATCTTACACATTTAGATAGTATAGTAAGATTTTTTTCAAATGAGATATAATTTTGTTGTGTTCTTTGCTATTTGGAAACATAGAATTATATACAATCATTTATTTTCTTTCTCTCTCTCTCTCCCCCTCCCTTCCCCTCCCCTCCTCTCTATCTCTCTCTCAACTTTTTTATTTGTTTGTCGCTCCATTTATTCTATAATATACACCATAATGTATGAAACCTAAAATTTAAGTAATGTTGTTAACATACCATACTATTATGGGCTATGCAAATAGAATAGTATACGCATTTAGAACATATTAGGTCGCACTTTACACTTATGTCTGTGGACCCTACTATTTGTTTCATATATTGACGCGCTGTGAAGGAGAGAAGGGTCCACATTTTGCACAATTATCCTCTCACTTCTGGTAACTTTTTTTTATGGTTATTTGCCTATTTTTTTTTCATTATGGTTATTCCACCAATTAACCCTATTTATTTTGTATTAATTTACATATTATACAATAATAAATATATTGAATAATTGAAGAGCGAATAGCTATTACGTATACAATTAAATTCGAGTAATAACATAAATAAAAACAATCTTTCTTTTTATTTACAAAACTTTTTGTTGATAAAAAACAAAATAAACCAATTATTTATGTTATATAGTATATAATTAAAATCAAATGATATTGATATAGATATATAATATATTTAAT
Organism: Moricandia moricandioides; assembly: GCA_905132885.1. Classification (NCBI taxonomy): domain Eukaryota; kingdom Viridiplantae; phylum Streptophyta; class Magnoliopsida; order Brassicales; family Brassicaceae; genus Moricandia; species Moricandia moricandioides. The sequence goes on from CAJHQQ010003602.1 coordinate 33,955, forward strand.
ATAAATATTTATTTATTGAGGTTTGATACTCATATGATTTTATTAACATTTTTATATTTGTTGTGACAAAAATATTATTTTTATTAACATGTTTATGTATTTTATATATATATATATATTTTAATCTAAACGATATTGAAATAAATGTATATATATTAAATGAAACTTCATATTTACATGATTTTATGATCATTTATATCTTGTCATAATAAAAAATTAAAGAATTGATCAAAACAATTTCATCGTAGATTTTTAAGAGCCTTAGTAATTTACTTTAAAAAAATTTAAAATATAGCAAATTAGAAAAAAATTAGATTTTTTATTATATACTTATGTGATTTTTAAATGTCTTTCAAGAATATAAAATTGAACAAAAATGATGAAAGATACATATATTGTTATCAAATATTTATTATTCAAAATCATTAGTTGTCACATATTTGTTAATCATATTAAGTAATTTCGTAGCTTTTATTTAAGGAAATAATAGAAATTATTATTTTATACATGAATAACTAATCTGATAATTATTTTAATAAAAGGTATAATATATATTTAGATGGACTAACTTATTTTATTTAAGATTTTAAAAATCATTGTAGTGATAACATGTAACTACCAAAAAAGCTCGTATATATAGCTCCATGATTAATATATATAAGATTTCTCATTGTAGTGATAACATAATATTTCTCAATACTGCTTTTAAGGATTTTAATATTCTAGGATTAATATATATAGCTCGTATATTAATATGTTATAATGACATGTGTGTACCAAAGTATGTTGTAATGATTCATCTAAGTATATAATTAACATATATATATTTTATATGATATATAGTTTAATTTAAAAAATATTAAAGTATATATATATATATATAATCTGAATATATATTAAATGATAATTAATATTCATATCATATTATGATCATTTGTATCTTTTTATAACAAAAAAGAAAAAACATTGTTCAAATTTTTTTGATTGTAATGATTTTACTGTTTTAGTAATTTATAGTTGTTTTTAAAAATTCATAATATAATATGTAAGAATTTTTTTTTTGATTTTTATTATATGATTAATGTGATTGTTTTATTTTTTAATAATATAAATTAAAAATTTATGAAGAATACAAAATATATTATCAAATCTTTATTATTCAAAACATTAATTGTCACATATATGTTAATTATATTAGGTAATTCCGTATCTTTTATTTAAGGAAATAATGTTAAATATCCTTTTATGCACTACCAATAAATATGAATGTTAATTTAATAAAAGTATATTCTATAATTAGATGGACCAACTTTTTCCTAAGGATTCTGAGAATCATCCTGGTGATGACACGTGGCTACAATTAAAAGTTCTAATGCTCCAGGATTAATATATAGGGGATTTGGATTGAAAGTTAGATTATTAGGCTTCCATATTTTAACAAAAATTCTATTTAAAAATAAAAAATCTCTGTTGAATTTTGTTTACAGATACATAAATGTCAACATGTATGTTGAGTTTTTTTTCTAAAAACATAAATGCTAACAAATCTTTTTAATAAATATTAAATATAATTATTATATCAAAAAATGAGTAGCAAGTAAACAGTCAAATAATAACAAAATAATGAAATTTGATACTTAAATTGTAGTGATTTTGGGATTTTTGTATTAAGATAATTTTACATTGTTGTAAGGATTTAATTCATTTTATTTGTTTGGTACAAAAAGGTTATTCCTGGGATGATGGAGAAAGGGAAAGGAACAATACTCTTCACCGGTTGCTCGGCGTCATTGAATGGCATTGCTGGTTTCTCCGAGCTATGTAATCTCCTTTTAATATTAGAAAATATTCTTATACAAATAGATTATCCACTAAAGAAACCGTTGGATTTGGAACAGGCTGTGGAAAATTTGCGTTGAGGGCTCTTTCTCAATGCTTGGCAAGAGAATATCAAGCTTTTGGAATACACGTGGCTCATGTTATCATCGACGGTGTGGTTGGACCTCCAAGGTATGTAGTTCTATGATCATTTTCCTCCAATCATATATATTTCTTAATAAAATTATATAAAAACAAGGAGGAGAATAGAAGATGAAATTAGAACCACAATATATATCCAAAAATGAAGCTTTAACTTTATATACCTTCCACAAACGGCATGATTCTAATCCAAACCGACAAGATTCTACCTCAAAATATTATCAAAAATCTTTTTTTGTTGTTGTTGAACTTTATCATAAAATTATTTATTTGCATGATTCGATATTCACCGTGTATGTTTGGTGTGGTTCCATTTATAATTTATTTGCAAATTGGAAGCCATTTCCTGAATCTTTAGCCTACATTTCATGTTTTATTTTCTCTAAATTTATGGTGAGCGATGAAAAAGGGAAAAACAATTATTAGAGTCCCCACACTGCAAAGGTCCACACCATTGACAAAAAATTATTAGAGTCCCCACACTGCAAAGGTCCACACCATTGACAGTTTGGCACATTAATCATTTGAAGATCTAAATAAAAATTTAATAGCGTCGGATACGATAAAATCTTTTGAAAATGTACTTTCAGAGAAAGAAACATCCCACCGAGAGGAATGGTCGCAGAGCAATCATTCAACACTGGAGGGGAAGATGGAGAAGGCGAAGGAGAAAGCTCGGGAGTGATGGGAATGGATCCTGATGTATTGGCTCAAACATATTGGAGTCTTCATGTTCAAGACCAGAGAGCTTGGACTCAAGAACTCGATATCCGACCATCAAACACAAGGTTCTAGTAGTGGTTAATAAATATGATTTGATTATTGGGGTTTCAAATTTATTCAATGTTCGTGTAGTCATACGGTACGTATACGTATGTGTGATCATTTGATATGTATGTATATCTTGCATTTGGAATGTATAATAAGTACGTTAAAAGGCTGTTTATGATTGGTGTGTAAAAGATCTGAAATTTGTCTGTATTATTTCTTGGTGCCTTTCCAAATTGGTCTCTAAACTATATATACAAAACCCTAAAACTATTAAGGAATATTTACAATCTTAGTCCATAACTATTGTATAATTACAATATATCTTAATACCCCCCCTCAAGTTGGAGCATGGAGATCTCGAATGCCCAACTTGGGCAAGATCGCTTGAAAAGGACGTCCTCCAAGCGCTTTCGTAAAGACATCTGCCAATTGATCCCTTGTTGGTACATGATTCGTGCGTAAAATCCCTGCTTGTATATCATCCCTGATGAAATGACAATCTAACTCCACATGTTTTGTCCTCTCATGAAACACAGGATTAGCTGCAATATGAAGAGCAGATCTACTATCACAATACATATCCATAGCACCCGAGTGTGCAATACCCATAGATGATAACACACCCTTAATCCACTTCAGTTCCTTCAGTGCAGCAACCATAGCTCTATATTCTGCTTCAGCTGACGAAAGAGCCACCACATCGTGCTTCTTTGACTTCCAAGACACAGGAGAGGATCCCAATTGTACCAACCAACCATTCACAGACCTCCTAGTAATAGGACATCCAGCCCAATCGGAGTCACACCACACTGTGAGATGAAAATTGCAATCAGCTTTTAATAAAATTCCCATTCCAAGACAACCTTTCAAATAACGAACAACTCTCAGTGCAGTTAACCAGTGATCCTCTCTTGGTTTTTGCATAAACTGAGATAAAATGTGAACAGAATACGCAATATCAGGCCTAGTCGCAGCCAAATAAATTAATCTCCCAACCAATCTCCGATACTTCTCTGGATCACCAAGCACATTCTCTTCAGACCGTCCCAACTGATGGTTCGGTTCTATAGGAAACTCCACTGGTCTACCACCCAACAACCCAACATCAGAAATAATATCAAGCACATATTTCCTCTGGGATAAATAAATACCTTCTTTGTTGCGTGCAACTTCTATTCCCAAGAAATACTTAAGTTTTCTCAAATCCTTCATATGAAAACAACTACTCAAATATCCCTTGAACTCCTGAATAGATTCTGATGAATTTCCTGTTATCACCAGATCATCAACATATACCAGAACATGCAACTGAACTTTAGCATTCACCAATGAAAAGAGTGAATAATCTAACTTATTCTGTGCAAAACCAAACTTCAAAAGAGCTTCTGAAAGCTTGGCAAACCAACATCTCGGAGCTTGTTTCAAACCATACAAAGATTTATGCAACCTGCATACCATTCCCTTTGCAGAAGCATTGAACCCCTGAGGTAGCCTCATATACACTTCTTCCTTCAAGTCTCCATGAAGAAATGCATTGTGTACATCCATCTGATGAAGTTCCCAGTTCTTTCCTGCAGCAACCTGAAGAACCAATCTAATTGTACTCATTTTTACCACAGGGGCAAACGTTTCTTTGTAATCAACTCCTTCCTCTTGTCGATTACCACAAGCAACAAGTCGAGCCTTATACCTTTCAATTGATCCATCTGAATTATACTTTATTGTGAATACCCACTTGCATTCAATCACCCGCTTGCCATAAGGTAAAAATTCAGTTGACCATGTCTTATTCTTCTCTTGGGCCTCGATCTCAACTCTCATTGCTTCTCGCCATCTTGGACATTTCATTGCTTCAGCAAATATCTTTGGCACAGTCCCTGCAGTGACACTAGCCAAAAAACATCTATGTGACTCAGAAAATCTATCACAATTCACAAAGTTCTCAATTCCATATTTTGAACTGCCATCTGGATTCATCGTAGATAAAGACATAGGAGCAGGAACCACTGTGTTAACCACATAATCACGTAACCTGACAGAAGCTTCTTTCTTTCTCATACCCCGTCCTAACATTGTATCTAATGCATCAGTCTCCACATGTGTTTCTCTTGTAGGTTCAGATTGTGTTTCTGTCTCCCCATGGGTCACAACTACTTACTCTGTTTCATTCTCAGTCGCTTCCTCTGACACAGTTATTGGTTGATCCACATCATTTGCAACAACTCTTGTGACTTCTTCAGGCATTATATCACCCATTGTGTCACTTATTCCAATAGCTTCTTCAACTCTCCTCTCAAATCTAGACTCATCCATAAAATGAGAAAGATGATTTAATCCATCATGTATAGACCCGTTTGGTTCTCTATGAGCTTCAAAGAAAGGAAATTTATCTTCAATAAAAGATACATCTCGAGAGACAAATTCTTCTCTAGTTTCCAAATCCAACATTGTCCACCCTTTCTTCGCATAAGGGTAACCGATAAAAACACACTTTCTACTTCGACTAGAAAACTTATCTCCATGACGATTCTAATTGTGAGCGTATGCCAGACATCCAAAAATTCGTATATCACTATATGTAGGAGACTTACCAAACAAAATCTCATAAGGGCTTCTCCCTTTGTGTATCTCACACGGTGTCCTGTTGATTAAATGTGATGCACCCAACACACAGTGACCCCAAAACTCTATAGGCAAACTCGCTTGAAACCTCAAAGCTCGTGCGACATTCAGTATATGCCTATGTTTCCTCTCAACTCTTCCATTTTGTTGGGGTGTACCCACACACGATGTCTGGTGAATCACTCCTACTCTATAAAAGTAATCTCTCATCCTCAAGAATTCACTACCATTATCACTTCGTACTATCTTCACTTGCTTATTAAATTGTCTCTGAACTAAAGCAAAGAAATCCATTATAGATCTTTCAACTCGAGTCTTGTCCACAAGAAGAAACACCCAAACAGCTCTAGAATAATCATCCACAATCGTAAGGAAGTAAGAAAAACCATTCAAGCTAGGTGTCTGATACGGTCCCCATAAATCACAATGTATCATCTCAAAGCACTCTTTACTTTTGCTCAAACTCAGCGGAAACTCACTTCGACATTGTTTCGCTCTGAAGCATATGTCACACCCAGATACTCCATTACTTCCACTATCAACACCAGGTAACTTTCTAATTACCTTTTCAGAGGCATGTCCCATCCTCTTATGCCAAACTTCTAAAGATTCCACCTTAACCTCTTTTCTGACACTTCGAATATATTTGATACCTTGAAGAAAATACAATCCTTCTCTTCTTTCGCCAGTTCCAATTACCATCTGCACACCAGCATCATATAGAAGACATCATGTCTTCGAAAATAATACAATGCAACTCAACTCATCAATCAACTGTGACACAGAGATAAGACTACACTTTAAATCTTCCACAAAAAGAACTCGTGTCAACCTCAACTTCTCTGTCAAAACAACATTTCCTTCTCTATCAGCAATTACACTCTTCCCATTAGGTAGTCCAACCAAGCACGGTGAGACTCTATGGACATCAACAAGAGAACTCAACATACCTGTCATATGATGTGAAGCTCCACTATCAATTATCCACTTATCCATGAACCTTTTTTCACTCGAAAAATTAGCTGACTCTGATTTTAAACAAGAATCACTCAAAATCTGTTCCCATTGCTCTTTCTTCAAATCATTTTTGGCATGGGAATTAATTTGCATCATAACTGTGTGCGACACAACCGGTGTGTGTGCCACTGAACTCCTTTGTCTCAATGAAGCGCCTTCCGCAACTTCTTCAACAACACCTCTAAGATTGCTTTCCGCAAATCTATTCTTATCAAAAATCTTCTCTTCCATCATCCACTAACCAAACAAACACTCAACAGACCCAAACAATCTCGAGATCGATTCACAGATCTCAAAATCAACAAATCCAAAATCGGTGAACAGTAACCGGTGAACAGTAACCGATGAACAGTAACCGATAAACAGTAACGCCGTGAACAGTGACGCCATGAACAGTGCCATCGTGAACAGTGTCGTCGTGAACAGTGTTGTCGTGAACAGTAATCAAAATCAATAATCGCTTTCCGCGAACAATGAACAAGAAATTCTTGGCTCTGATACCATAAA
>CAJHQQ010003603.1:0-40835 GCA_905132885.1 Moricandia moricandioides
AGCGAATCAAAGGTCTAAGAGCAGTGTTTGGTCAAGTAAGCTATTCCACAAGTTCTCTTCCAATGCATTTTGAGTTTATTTGAACGCTAAAACGTTTTCCCCTTCTATTTGTTTAGGTCTACCTGATCCTGTCGAGTGGTGTCGGATTGGAATTTGAGGATCTCTTGGCTGATCCCGAAAATGTATGAGTTGGTCATCACCATGGGGAGATGGGTTCGGTTTTGGACCTAAAGCTTTTTTTCTTTTGAATAGGGTATTTGAGTATAGTATTATTTTGAAAATTGCCATGAACCCACATAACAAACATCTGTGAAGCCAAAGCGTTTTCTCTTCTATCAGCAGGAAGGAATTGCCTAAAGGTATTCGTAGGGTAAACTGTTATGGCTAACCGAATGTACTTTTGATGCATTGAACGTGAAGAAGCTTGAGAACCATTCCAAAGAGGAGGGGAGTGCATTAGAAAAGGCTATCTCTCTTCTCTCTTCTCTCTTATCCCTTTGCAATCTAAAGGAAGAAGCATACTACCTGATATTCATGTCAAACTTAATGTTTTCATATTTTCATGGTCACAGAAAGTTTCTGCTTTGAAAAGCCGAGTAGACTCAGCAATTATGCCAGCGGCCAAAAAGGCAGATATAAAGGCCAAGATTGCTCTACTTCATGTAATCTCTTTCAGCTCAACATTGAGGAGATTTGTTCTGCCATATACTTTGGTTCGATTATTCGCCTTGTCTTGTAAAAGAAGTATTAAAGTGGATATTTTCTTCTGTCTTGTTACATTGCAGAATGAAGTGAGGAAAGCTCAAAAGAAAATAGCGAAGGAGAACCTGAAGTAATCAGTGAAAGTAGCAACAGAGGCAGTGGAGTCTGCAGCATCATATGGCAAGCCATTCTAAATTATCCAGCTTGATGCAGCAGCCGTGCGAGAAGCTCTCTGGAAAGTTATGGGAAAGAAGGTAAATCTACATTTCCTTAAAGCATCACTACTAGTTTACTCATTAAAAAAGATAAAGAAAGTAAAATAAAGGGTTTGTTGGTGAATCTTGCAAAGAATGTCGATAATGGTGTTCAGCACAGATGAAACTGTCCACAAGGTGGTTGTGTGTGCAGGAGTTCTAGACAAATCTGATATGTTTAAGCAAATAGATGTCACTGAGTGGTTGACTACTGCATTGAGTCCTCTAAAAGGGAGATGCGAGAAAGGGAAAAGTGGTGTCGCCTCTGGACTAGGGATCATGTGTTAATGTATCTCAATCTAAGTTCTACCACGAAACATATGGACATAGTTTGACTCATGATTGAGCATGTTGTTTTCGTTTCAGGGAACAAATGCCTCTCAAGTAAACACAACTTTGCATCTGGCTGCATCGTTTGCAGCAACGAAACTCGAGTGATTATTTTATGCCTTTTTACTCATTAAAAGATCTGTTTATTGTTTCATTTCTTGTGATGAATTTGTGGTAATTAGTTTGTTAGCCGTCAAAGTTAGTAAAGTATTCCCTTTTGAGACAGAACTTATAGGAAGGTTGTTTAAACATGAAGTTTTAAAGACACCCGAATTTTCATGGAATAATATGCACTGCCATAAACGTAATGCACTAAGATCAGAGGAAAAATTAGACTAACTCTATTACATGTTTCAAGACTTTTACTTTGAGAAGACACAACGTCCAAGTAATTAGATTAGACACTAAAAACACGAAAACAATATCCTCCTGCAACAAAGGTTGAATTATTTTCAAAAACTGAACTCTTTGACTGAAGAGATATCAATATAATATTATAGTATCTAATTAGCTAAAATGCTACGTTAAGTCATTCTACGATTATGGCATGCACTTGTTATTCTACAGTTCTGTAATTTCACAGAGGTTGTCACTTGGAATCTCTAAGCTATAAGAGTCAAAGTATCAACTAACACATCACAAGATTCCAAGTCCCAAAGCTGTTGCAGATTTTTGCTGAGTACTCCGTCGATTAAGAAATGAGAGACATGTTTAAACTTTCTGATCACAAATACCGTTGCCATGTCGTAAGTTTTTAAGTAACAAAATTTCCAATAAAAAATATTAGACAATTTAAGTTTTGTCAACGAGAGATTTTCCTATTTGTTTTCTCTTGTATCTCTATTCTTCTTGTTATGCTTTATGTAAACATACATGACTTGCTTCCCAAGCTACATTGCTCCTCTTTCCATTTTCATTTCAGAATTATTAGAACATTTAACAAAAAATATGGATGATTGATTTCCCTTTTTTTAAAAAATTAGAATATTTCTGATTTCTTGGAGTTCCTATTTTTCTTGTATTTCCTTTCTTCTAAGGTTACTCCTTTTGTATATTATATATATATATATATATATATATATGTTTGTGTCTATGACAAAGAAAATTACACAAGTATCATTCTTTCTTTTACTTTCAAAGCTTGTCTCTAGTTTTTTTTCTTTTAAAAAAAATGAATACGGTTGGTGCTTTAGATCCCATTGATCCTCTTGAACCCATTGCTCCTCTTGAACCCATTGCTCCTGCTATGATTGGTGCTTTATATCCCATTAATCCTCTTGAACCCATCGATCCTGCTATGATTATAACAAAACAGCTCACAAAGAGTGATTTTGTAAACAGTTTGGTGTTGCCGAAACCAGAAATTGAGTCAGTTCTTGCGGTGATAGATGGTGTTACAGCTGAAGGTTTAAAAAACGGTATGGAAGTGGATGTTTATGATGCAACGGAAGAAGACGAATACAAAGTCACCATGAAGCTACTTAGAGACAAATATGTTTTTGGAAAAGGTTGGGGTATCATGAAGTATTCCTTGGATCTCCAAGAAGGCCAAGAACTGAAGCTCTACTGGCATTGTATTCACAAGAGATTTATTGTTCTCAATTTTCAGTACACTCTTCTAATGATTTAAGTGTAGCTTTGCGTCTTCCTCTCCGTTTTTTTTTCTACTTTTAATATCTCTAATTAATTATGTTTACAATTTCATTCACATTGTTTTAGTTAAGTGTTTTTTCCCAAGCTTTTTTAATAAAATATAATTAATTAGAATATCTTTGACTTTCAAGAAAGCATAGCTCTATATATTTATCTCTTACGTTTGATCACAATATATGAGCAATCAAGAAAGCACCAATAATGTTGGTCTGAAAGGAAATTAGACGTATGATAGTGTGTGGTTCCACACATGTGAATCATGTTACATGTTTAGTGACAACTGAAGCCCCCACGTCAAGCCAAACCATTTATCGAAACATTGCATGGATTAGGTTTATTATATTGCATGCAACCGTTGTAACTCTAGAGAAAACCATATAATATTCTTCTTTACTTTTGTAATCAAGTAAGACCTGCTATAATCCCACTTGTTACTTAGTGTACAATCCTCCAAAGATCCAACGTAAGTACACTAACCAAAAGCTTTAACAAACATACAAATTGGATTCAACGATAATGCCGTACCTGATGCCAATGTCTTCCAGAAAAATGGGTTAATTAACTACACGTCCCACCCCTTGTTGTACTCACAAACAGAATGCACTTTTTAGATTGGCGATAATGAACAGTTGGCAAAGTTTTGTTGTTTATTTACGTTTTAATCTCTATGGCAGGCCAAGTTTCTATGATGTAGGTCTTTTAAAACACTTAGCCTGGACTTATGGATAGCCCAATACCACTATCAAACCATTAGACTATCTAGGTTCTTTACTATATAAAATAAGTATATTTAAGATCATTTTTATTTACATGTTGTGTATGAGAAAATATACTTTAACATATATCATTTTAGTATTTTATGGGATTTATAAGTAAAAAACTGTTTTGTTTAAAAAATATAGCCTTATTTTTTAGTAAATTTTATACATAGTAGTATCTATCATATTATTTTAGTAAATTTTATTGATATAAGATATTTTTTGGATGTTATGATATTAAGCTTTATTTTTTAAAATTAAGACTTCAAAATATTAGATTGCTTTAATTTTAACAACATATATAAATATTTTTTTCGTGGTGCATTTCAAAAATTTATTCTTTATTATCTATGATTTTATCTTTTGTAAAATTTTCAATATTATGATTTTGAGTTTAAATAACCTATTATATTTTTGTATACAAACATTTTTAAACAATATATTGTTGAGAGTTTCAAAATATATAAAAATTTGTAGATATATATATATATATATACATATAAGTTTAACCTATATTGATACATTTATTTTGTATAAACATATTATATATTTTACAAATTTTAAGCCATTTTAATGATGAGTGATAATTTATTTAAATGAAAAATTTAGAAATTTGAAAATTGTTAAATTACCTATTTAAAATTTTATCATATTTAATTCATGTAGCACTGCTATTTTTATATAATCTAGAATATATTTATAGAATTTATAAAAAACAGTATATATTTTTTTATTTTCTTGTTTTATAATAAAATCTTAGTTAACTTTGATTTATAATAATATTATATTACTAATTACAAAATTTATTAATGTGTTATTTTTAAAAAATATTTAAATTTTTAAGTAAGATTTTGTTAGATTATTTCTGAACAGATTTTGTTATAATTAAAAGTAAAATTTAAATTTAGAGTTGGTTTATTATTAATGTAAATAATCAAATATGTCATATTAACTAATTCTTTAAGTGATCCTACTATGACTTGTTAGTAGTAGATACAAATAGGACCCTAATTTAATAGATTAGATGATATATATGTTTTGGTCTTATCAAATAAATCTTATCAATTTTTATTATTTTAGTTTTATAAAATAAATTTATTCTTGTTTATATTTTTAATAATTTTTATGAATACTTGTTTTATAAATTTAAATTAATTACTATTGTTGTAAATTTTATTTTATATTATTATTAAAATAAAATATATTGTAAATTTTAATTTTTTGTTTTTATGTATATAGAGATAAATTTATAAGTTTAAATTTGAATTACATATTTCAATTTTTAATAATAATTAAAATATATTTAAATTACTTATTTGACTTTATATATTGTAGTATTACAATTTTAATAATATTATAATACATTTTAATTTGTTTTATATGTTTATTTTTAATAATGCTAAAAGGTAATTATTCAAATTAAAATTAATTAATTTAAATTTATACAATAATGATTCATAAAATTTATTAAATATATACACAATAATAAATTTATTTTATAAAACTAAAATAATAAAAATTGATAAGATTTATTTGATAAACCTAAAACATATATCATTTACTGTTTACAAACTACTACAAAAATGTTACTTTAGTCTAGTGGCTAAAATGTTCATTGTTATGTTCATGTGCCAGAGTTTAAATCATGTTGACTAACATCATTGACGGTCGACATTATATATATATATAGGCACGATTTTGAAAGTTCATATAGAATTTTCGATTTTTTTTTTAAGTTCGTGATGAATTACGCACTATTATATAGTTCGTGAAGGAAATGTACGATGCGTAAAGTTCGTGTTGAAATAGACATTTTTTTCCAATAGTTATCTCTAGCTCAGACCAATTCCCTAAGCTAGTCCTTTTAAGCAGTCATCCTCTAGTCTTCAACCTCTTGGGTTCTGTTCGTTTTCTAGAGTAATTTTCTTCAAAGTGTGCTAGAATGGTCAGTTTATCAGTTTTGGGTCTGTGCTTTTACGTTATTCCCAGTATTAAATTTAGACAGTAATAATGCTACATATTGCAAGATTCATATTTATATCATTTTAGGTTGGGTTTTATTCTTTATGTTCATTGTTCAGCTTCTGCTTTATTCTTTTGATGTGATTCTGGAGGCCGAGAGGTGCACTTATGAGGTATGAGTTGCCAGAGAACTCCGTTGCTATATCAGCCGTCAACAAAGGAGTGCCCTTAATCAAATAAGAGACATAATCCCATGGACAAATCTCTCAAATAGTTATTTTTGAAGGTTTTATCACAAAAAATAGATTTTGAGAGAAAAATAACCAAAATAGACTTTTTTTATTTAAATTTTTTTTACTTTTTAAACCTCAACTCCAAAACCTCCACCCCATAACTCTAAACCCTAAATTTAGATTAGTTAACCCAAAAGTATAATTATATATTTACTTCATTTAATAAAATTTATTTTGGTTATTTTTTTTTTGAATGTTATTTTTAGGATAAAAACTTTTTTAGATCTATTTTGGTTTTTATCTCTAATCTCTCAACCACAAACCTGATGCAATGTCTACACACAAACAGAGCCGTGTTCACCTTGTTATAGAAAAGTTAACCATTGGTGAGATAGGAACAATCTTATCAAATCTTCAGGTGTTGAAACTATATCAATCTTATCTTTATATTGATGCAAGATCAACAAAAGATCTTCAACTTCTGTAACTTCAACCTTTAGAGCACTTGAATTTTTTTACAGGAAACATAAACGACGCTTTAAGTTTGGAAAGTATCCAAAGAGTGGAGCGATTGGCGAGTTTTGTTCAAGGCCTTTGGATTTTCAAAATGTCATTAGAGGTTTTAACATAAACATGATAGCTCTAAGTGGTCTTTGAGAACTTCATATTGCGAGGTCCGAAATCTCAAAGATCAAGATAGATTGGAAAAGCAAAGAGAAAGAAGATCTTCTTTGTAACAGTTTCCATGCTTCAAGCACTTCACCAGTATTGTTATACACAATTTGGAAGGTCCAAAAGAATTAAGTTAGTTATTGTTTGCTCCAAATCTCAAGCATCTAGATGTGAAAAATTCACGAAGCCTAGAAGAATTAATAAATAAGGAGAAGGGAATGAATATTAGCAATGTGCATCCTGATATGACGGTGGGGAAGCTAAAAACCCTCAGTCTATGGGATTTGTATGAATTAAAGAGAATTTTTTCAACTCCTCAGGCTCCATCCCTGAAATATATTGTTGTCAAAGACTGCCCAAAGTTGCCACGGAGTTTCCAAGAGACAAACAAGAATAAGGAAGTTGATGAATGATGATCCGAAGCCCCGTTGCATATGTAATGTGTGAGAGTATCCTCTCAGTTCTTAAACTTGGTTTTGGTTTTATTTTCTGCTTTTGCTTGAATGTCTCTGTTTATCAAGTTGTATCTCTCAAAGATGGAAACTTTTCATTGTTGCAGTTCCACTTCTCTCCAGTTTGTAACCATTTGTTACATTTTCTTCAAAGGTTTCATTTGCGTGTGTTTCAATTCATGTATCTCTAACCCAAACTCCGACGCAAAACCTAATTGTCAATAGTAAGAAAACGACAGTGGCTGAGCATTCTTCTTCTTCAGTTTCTGCGGTGGATCAACTTTGTCAGATTCTGGTATCATATGAAAGCTACAGATCAATATCTTGGCAGGGATAACTGGAGTATTAGAGTATACTCATATATTCGTTTTCGTAATTAGTGTATATTTCCTGTTCAAATATTTACGGATGTAGTTCCCAAAACCCTGTAACCCTTGTGGCTTTATAAGGCCATCGTTTGTGAATAATAAAGCGAAGGAATTACACAATCTAATATGGAGAAGCCTAGCTTTGAACCGAGTCTGCATTTTTCCAACATGTCATGTTTCCAGCATATCCTAAGTTATCAGTTTTATCGACCTTCATTGTTCTTTCCTATTGAAGAAAATCTCAGAATGTTCTCTGTTGGGTCAAAATCGGTTACGACAAAATCAAAGCCTGAAAGTTCCTGGAAAAAATCCTCTTTAGAAAAAGGAGATAATATTTCAAAGGAAAGAAAAGCGGAAAAAACAAAATCGAGTTTCGTATAACGAATTGATATAAGAAGTCCCCGAGCAAACGTACACTAAGTATCGAAACAATAAAAACAATCGCGGGTCTCGACCATCGAATTCGCCCGTTCGGAGAGTTGGACCAATCTAACTCGTCGAACGGGCGAGATGGGCCGAGCACCACAGCCAACTCGTCCCTTCGGCGAGTTGGGTCGGGCGAGTTGGACCGCGAAACGTTGGTCAACTCGCCCGTTCGGCGAGTTGGGCCGAGCATCATGGCTAACTCGCTCATTCGCCGAGTTGGACCGAGAATGTTGGTCAACTCGCCCGTTCAGCGAGTTGGACCGAGAAACATTGGTCAAACTCGCCCGTTCGGCGAGTTGGACCAAGAAATGTTGGTCAACTCGCCCGTTTGGCGAATTGGACCAACCACAACGATTAACTCACCGAACGGGCAAATTAAGCCGACCACGACGGTCAACTCGCCAAACGGGCAAGTTGGGCCAACCACGACAGTCAACTCACCGAACGGGCGAGTTGGGCCAACCACGAAGGTCACCTCACCTATTCGGCGAGTTTGACCAGTCGGCCAGTCCAACTCGCCGAACGGGCGAGTTGGGCTGGCCACGACGGTTAACTCGCACATTCAGCGAGTTGGATCAGTCCAATTTATCTTGATCGGAATTACCATTTGAACCTTACGACTTAAAGGGTTTACTTTTTTGTACAAGGTTCGAATTAGTCGTATAAGATGGAAATGGTTAACTAAGCACCTAAACCTACCTCCATTATATGGGGAATTTGAACCTCCTTCGGAACGACGTCGTTACGAAAGCGCTCTTTTGATAAATTGAGAAAACGCTTAAGTCGACAAACGGCCCACGAAGTTCTAAAACACAGCTAAAGGCCCACTCGCGATTTTATACGAATTAAGCCTAATCCCTATGACCGTTTGTCTTTTGCATTGCAGGAAAAGATAAATGTTAAGTTCAGAAGATAAATGTCAAGTTTAAAGGATAAATGTAAAGTTTCTGAAGATAAACACGAAAATCGAAGATAAATGGAATATTTCCGGAAAGTGATAAAATCGATCAAGAGAAGAAAGGGAAAGAGTAAACCGCCTCTAAGAGGATATAAAGATGTTGAAATTGAAGAAGCAAAAGAGAGGCAATTCACTACTCAAAGTAAACATAGCGCTTAGAGCAATTTAGGCATATCTTTCAGTTTTATATGTCATCAAGCTGCGACTCAAATAAGTTTAGTCAAGTATTCCAAGGTTAGAACTAGGAACTCGCCGACGGCTCTTACCGCTTAGGCTTACCTGTTGTAACGCTCAAACTACATATTTGGAATAAGATCTTCTTTGCTCTATTTTCGTTTATCGATTCATAATAACTTTGTTTGTTCTCATTGTTTGATTGCTTGGCATGTGGTTTAACAGCTATTTGGAACCTCTGGAATAGTTAGGTTTACTTGACTTTCCTGATTTTATCAGAAAATCGACAGTGTGAATTTTGGTTCCCACATTCCCTCCCCTTTAAGAAAGTACTTACTACATGTACATAGAGAGCCTGTATCTGAAACAGTCGAATGAGTGAGATAGCTCTTGATATGGGGACTCACCGGGAATCCTAAGAAGAGACAAATCAGAGTCTAGAAATTGATCACGGAGATATAAAGATTAACTCGAAAACTAAGACTTGAGATGATGACGATGATGATGATGATGATGATGGATGAATCGATGATGATTATATGATACATAGAATAAATGAAAATATGGAAGTGTATTTGTTTGGTTACTTTTCTTGCAAGGAATATCGACCAACAAGGTGGTTGTGTGTTCAGGAGTTCCAGACAAATCTGACCAGTTCAAGCAACTAGACGTCAATGAGTGGCTAACTGCTGCATTGGGTCCTCTAAAAGGGAGATGAAGGAAAGGGAAAAGTGGTCTTGCATCTGGTCAGGTATGTTTCTTGGGATCATGTGCTAGTGTATCTCAAACTAAGTTCCATCTGAGAAACATATGGACATATGTTGATTGTTGAGCATGTTGTTTTGGTTTTAGGGGAAGGATGTGTAACATCCCGAGTTGTGATATGTGGAAAGGCTTAAGAGAATTGATTTGGCTACCTATATCAATAAAGTTGACTTACATTTTCCATCACACATCCATTTAGAACTCCAGGGTTAAGCGTGCTTAGGCTAGAGTAGTAAAAGGATGGGTGACCTATCGGGAAGTGATTCGCGATACCATGTGAGTGAGGCCAAAACACGGAGAAAGGTCGGGTGGTGATTGCAGGATCAGTAAACAGTAATTTTGAACCTTGGAAAATTTACGCACCGACCGTTGGAATGGGAAGGGGCCCATGGGCCGAGAGAGCGGGCGTGGTGGCCCATTAGCCGTGGACGGTCGAGGCGTTTCAAGTGGTATCGAGCTGGTTAGCTATCTCGGTTCTGACCCAATAGGCGTCTTGAGACTTGTCGTGAGGCGCAACGAGGATGTTGCGTTCTTTGACAGGGGGTGAATTGTAACATCACGAGTTGTGATATGTGGAAAGGTTTAAGAGAATTGATTTGGCTATCTATGTCACTAAAGTTGACTTACCTTTTCCGTCACACATCCGTTTAGAACTCCAGGTTAAGCGTGCTTAGGCTGGAGTAGTGAAAGGATGGGTAACCTATCGGGAAGTGATTCGAGATACCGTGTGAGTGAGGCCAAAACACGGGGAAAGGTCGGGTGGTGATTGCAGTGTCAATAAACAATGATTTCGAACCTTGGAAAATTTACGTACCGACCGTTGGAACGGGATGGGGTCCACGGGCCAAGAGAGCAGGCGTTGGTGGCCCATTAGCCGTGGACGGTCGGGGCGTTACATGATGCTTCTGAAGTGAACACGACATTGGATCTGGCTGCATCATTCGCATCAATGAAACTCAAGTGATTGGTCTGGAGGAGATTGAATAATCTGTGTTGGCAGAACAACCTCTACTCATGTGATACCATTGTTAAAGGATATGTTTATTTTGGTTTAATGGCTTGCTTTTTATACATCGTTCTTATGAAACATAGTTGTTAACTTGTTAAAGGCACTGCATTGGCATAAACGGGTCATGGACTAATATTGAGGCACTAGGATCAGAGGAAAAACTCTGTTCTCTCGGGAGCTTCACTAGTGTAACGAACAATTTCAGCCCAGAAATATAAGAAAAACTAGAAATCATCTGTATTACATGTTTCATGACTTTACTTTGAGAAGATACAACGTCCAAGTAATTAGATAAGACAGTACTTTATCATTCTGTTAAATGAAAAGGATAGTCCTAAGCATCAGTCCCCCGGATATCATTAAGCAAGATGAGGTGATATCTCTTATCTCTGAGACAACATTATGAAGTGAAACTATGGTTAAGTTAGATGAGCTTCCAACCTAAAACCAATTGGTTATAAGTGGATGGCCCATATATTTTATATATTACTAATGATTTCTTCCAACTACCGATGTGGAACAATTGTCCCTAATACGCCCCCTCGAGATGATGGTTCTCTGAACATCGATCTCGGAATGTTTGGGCAAGGATCGATGGGCCATCTTTGGATCAGATCGATTAGGATCGGGTTGGACTTCGTGGATCGGGGGCTCTGATACCTTGTTAAGTTAGGTGAGTTTTCCAACCTAAAACCAATTGGTTATATGTGGATTGACTCATCTATCTTATATATTACTAAGAATTCCTTCCAACTACCGATGTGAGATCTTTTTCCTTAATAACCATCTCACTCAAGATGTAAGCAATCCTCCTCTCGAACACTCTTTTGGTCCCTTTTACTTTCATTGATTCTGCCTTGAGGATATATGTTATGTGGATCTTCTCTGCATCATAATAAGCAGCTTCTTGAGTGTCCGCTAGCTACTGAAGAAGTACTTGTTAGTGTTGTGCTGTCTGAGTTTTAAGAGTGATGTACTAATCAACATGATAAAGTATGTAATGAGGCAGAGAAACATAACATTGTGTTGTGTAGTCATGTGGTTGCAGTAACCCATGTTATGAGAATGCAGAGAGATGAAGTGAACATGTTGTTGACTTGATGTGGCAATTGGTTTTGTGCTAGGAGGGTAAAAATCTATCATTAGTGATATAGAAGTCTGAAGAAAAACTCGAGATGGAGTTGTAACAGATTGAGTGAGATTACTTGTGAAACAAGTATGCGCAGAATGATGTGGTATCGCTAAGGGTGTAGAAGCCGGAAAACCGAATCGATACAAACAATATAAATAAAGTAATGTTAAGGAAATATTCGATTCAAAAGAAGAGATAAAAATCGATATGAAAACATTTAGAATTAGACCATGGAGTCGAGACGAATCTCTTTCCTTAACTCTTAATATTCGCTCTGTAGTGAGACGGACTTGTACGAAATAGAACCCAAGATACAACCATGATAGACGATACACGCTTCATCCGTGAACGTCCCTGCGAACTAATAATCTACGAAACACTCTCTAAAAATTACGCTGGGAGATTGCTGGTTTTCATTCTGAAATACTTAAAAAATGAAGAAGAAGAGAGACCGATATTTAAAGAGGAGACGAGAAGCACTTCCCGTAACTGTTGAAATGTGTGCTAGTTAGTGGAGATTTGGCAAAGATCTCGGGAAATTTAAGTTACAAAAACTTATCCCCCAAGACTCGTTATCCTTTAATTATCTGACGAAGAATAAACTGCGTGACGTTTTTTATTTGTTAGATGAACTACTTCTCGTTTTAAAATAAAATGCATGTTGTTTTGCCCCAAAAACATAGAGCTTAATTGGGCCCAAAAATAACATCTTTTAGTGGCCCTAGGGCCACATTTACCCAAGTCCAAGCCCAAGCCCAAGCCCACGCCTTCGTCAAGCCGAGCCAAGCCGGACGGCAGAGGCGGCGCGCGCGTGGGGAGCCTTCCTCTCACTCAAGTCTTTGGACTAAGACAAGTGAGGGAACATATATATACTGCTCAAAATCTCTTCTTCTAGTCGATGTGGGACTTACCACATATTATGACTTTTCTTTTTTAGCTTTTTACTTTGGCCCAGTCATTTGTTTTCAATCCAACAATCCCCCACATGAATAGAAATGACTCTAAACATATGCGGACTCGATAGACTCTAAATACTATACTTATTCTAATCATGACTACACTAGACAGACTTATCGAGAGTGTTTTGTGTTTGAGTTGCTGGCATTTTTAAGCCTTGAACCACTCATAGTTAATATCTGTCGGGTTTACTTTACCAGGAGGTAAACATGTTGTCTTGAACCAACCGGTGTTTTATGTAGACCGAGATAACATGCATAATGCAACTTCATTTTCTCGTAGAACTTAATTCTCTATTGTGTGGCCTTGAACTATTCCAGGTTTTCATGAGTGAACTTAGAGAATATAGCCTTGCATTCATTCTCCTAGAAACAGCCTCATTTCACACTCATTAGGTTATTGAACATGAAAAGTATTGAATAATACTTCGCTTTATAAGCTATGTAATCATTAAAACTTATGCTTATCCTTCTCACATTAGCACTTTTATCATCTTAGGAGCTGGGAAGAGACTACTTTGTCTCAAAGTGCTTCTAGTAGATTCTGTTTGAATTTGTTTTCCCTTTGAACCTACTCTTGGGATCTCCAGTCATGATAGGTAGGGTTGCAGTCAAGCATCCTCGTTTATTATAGGCTTTAAACCCATTCCTTTTGATGATTTAGAAACTATATCTCGTGGCAAACCTTTAGTGAATGGATCTGATAGGTTATCAGTTGATTTGATGTAGTCTATTGTGATTACACCATTTGAGCTAAGTTGTCTAATGGTCTTATGTCATATTCTGATGTGACGAGATTTACCATTGTAGAGATTATTTTAAACCCGAGCTATAGCTGATTGACTATCACAATGTATGCTTATAGCTGGCACATGTTTCTCTCACATAGGAATATCTTCCAAAAAAATTATAAGCCATTCAGTTTCTTCTGTTGTTTTATCCAAGGCTATAAACTTAGATTCCATGGTGGATCTGGCTAACATTTTTTGTTTGGTAGATTTTCATGATATTGATGCCCCTTCTAGTGTAAAGACATATCCACTTGTGGATTTTGAGTTTTTAGAATCTGATATATAGTTAGCATCACTGTATCCTTCTAAAACTGTTGATTCTTTACCATAGTGAAGCCCAAAATCTTTGGTGTAGTGCAAGTAATTAAGTACTCTCGTTATACCTTTCCATGTGTATGACTTGGATTACTTGTATATCGACTAAGTACGTTTACTGCATGTGCTAGATCTGGTCTAGTACAGTTGGTCAAGTACATGAGACTTCCAATCACTCGTGCATACTCGTTTTATGAAACTGCTTCACCTGAATTCTTTGTCAAGTGCATTTGGGGATCTAACGGAGTTTTTCCCGTAGTATTAGAGTAGTTTTTAAATATCTCTAATATTGTTTGAGCATAATGAGATTGGGTTAAGATAATTTTATTTGAATTTCTTGTGATTTTAACCCCGAGAATAACATCTTTAATCCCATGTCTTTCATCTCAAATTTACCTTTGAGCATGCTTTTGTTTGATTGATGATATCTTTATTGCTTCCAATAATGAGCATATCATCTACATATAGACATAGCAAAACATACCATTTTTTGGTATTTTTGTAATATATGCATTTATCACATTCATTAATTTTGAAACCATTTGACATCATAACATTGCCAAATTTTCATGCCATTGTTTAGGAGCTTGTTTAAGCCCATAAAGTGACTTTACAAGTCGGCATACTTTATTTTTCTGTTCAGAAATAACAAAACTCTCAGGTTGTTTCATATAAATTTCCTCTTCTAGATCACCATTTAGAAATGCGATTTTTACATCCATTTGATGGATTTCTAAGTCTCTTAAAGCTGTGATTGCTATCATTAGTCTTATTGATGTTATTCTCATTACTGGAGAATATATGCCAAAATAAGCAAGGCCTTCTTTTTGTCGGAATCCTTGAACTACAAGTCTTGCTTTGTGTAAACCAGGTGTTCCATCAGGGTTTAGCATTCATTTCATTATCCATCTATTCCCTAATGCTTTGCAGCCTGGTGGTAAATCTGTTATATACCATGTATAATTTTTTATGATATAATCAAATTCACTTTTGACGGCTTCGTTCCAAAACGGAGAGTCTAGTGAAGACATGGCTTTTGCCAAAGTTTTTAGATCATTTTTTACTAAAATACCATTAATAAATCTTCACCAAAATATTTTTCCCTTCGAGCTCTTTTTCTCCTTCTAAGTTCATCTTTTTCATTTTCTGAAATATCATTAACAGAATTTTTGACATTTGACTCAGTTTCTGAAACATTGTGGTCGTTTTTTTCTTCTTGAGTTCGTTTTGAACCTTGTTTTTCCTTGTAACGAAAAATATTTTTGAAGAATGATGCATTTCTTGATTCTATTACTGTATTTTCATAAATATTTGATATTTCAGATTTATGTACCAGAAATCGATATGCACTCCCATTATATGCATATCCGATGAAGATGCAATCCACTGTTTTAGGTCCAATAGTGACCTTCTTTGGTGGCGGTATCGCAACTTTTGCTAAGTACCCCCACACTTTGAGTATTTATAGGAAAGGAAAATTACTTTTCCATAATTCATATGGAGTTTTGTCAGTTACTTTATGTAGAATTTTGTTGAGGATATAATTAGTGGTAAGCAACGCTCCCCCCCCCCTCACATGTTCTGGGGTAGCCTAGATTCCTGCAACATAGCATTCATTATCTCTTTTAGAGTTCGATTCTTGCGTTCAGCAACTCCATTAGATTCTGGTGAATAAGGAGCTGTAGTTTGATGGACTATTCCATGTTATTCACAAAACGCATTTAATGGACCATCATACTTGCCTCCTATGTCGCTTCTAACTATTTTAATAGTTGTTTTAAGCTGATTTTTGACCTCGAGTTTGAATTCTTTGAATTTTTCTAAGGTTTCATCTTTGTAATGTAATAAATATACATAACAATATTTTGTGAAGTCATCTATGAAAGTCATAAAGTATTTTTTTTCCACCTCTATTTTTTATGTATTTCAAGTCACATAAATATGTGTTAATTAAATCTAGAGGTTTGTTAGTTCTTTCAACACAAGGTGAATGCGTTTTTGTGAGCTTAGCATGTACGCATACTTCACATTTTTGTTTACTTGTTTTGCATTTTGGGATTAAATTTTGATTCATTAATCTTTGTATCGATTTGTAATTTACTGTTGGGGTCAAAATCGGTTACAACAGAATCAACGTCGGAAACCTACCGGGAGAATGCGTTTGTTGGGTTCAAAAACGGTATTATCAAAATCAGCATCTAAAAATCGTGTTTCTATACGAATGCAGTCTCGAAATCGACTTAAAGAAAGTCTCTAGGCCAAAACTCGAAAGAAAAGAATACGGATAGACCAACTCGCCATACGGGCGAGTTGGACGGCATGGATCGACCAACTCACCCGTATGGCGAGTTGGTCAGCGAGTTGGACGGCACGGATCGACCAACTCGCCCGTATGGTGAGTTGGAAAAGGCCAACTTGCCATACGGGCGAGTTGGACAGCACGGATTGACCAACTCGCCCGTACGGAAAGTTGGACAAGGCCAACTTGCCGTACGGGCGAGTTGGTAGGCACGACACGACCAACTCGCCCGTATGGCGAGTTGGACAAGTCCAACTCGAAAATGGGGGAGTTAGATGGCAGGAGCAATCCGACTCGCTCATTCGGCAAGTCGGATAAAATTAATCCAGTTTCACCTCGTCCTCGTTAAACTCTCTCTTTTGATACTTTATCGAACTTATCTTTGTTTTGTCTCGATCGGGATTGACATTGAAACTTTATCGAAAGAACTCGTTTTCTCGAAAAGGATCGGGTCGATTGTATGAGACAATAACGGTTAACTAACACTAGAGTCACACACCCCATACGAAAGGTCCTAACTCTTGGACGACATCGTCTTAGAAATGTTATTTCGATAAAATCTTAGAAACGCCTAAGTCAGAAAATGGCCTGACGAGGTCTAAAGCTCGGTTAAAGGCCCACTCACGATTTTATCCAAAATCAAGCCAAAAATTTGTGACGACTTATCTTTTATTTTTCAGGAAAGGATAAATGTTAAGTTTGAGGGGATAAATGTCAAGATCGAGGGATAAATGTTTAGTTTCCGAAGATAATCATGAAGATCAAGGAAAAAATGAATATTTCTACGAAGCGATAAATTCGACCAAGGGCAGAAGGGGAAAGAGCAAACCACCTCTAGAGGAGTATATATGGACTTCAAGGGTGATGATGCAGGGGACTCATGAAAATCCCTACTCAGAGCAAACATAGCTTAGCACTTAGAGCATTTAGGCAACTTTTCGTTTTTGTTATTCGTGATGCGACTCAACTAGGGTTTTGCAATCTTAGGTTATTAAAACTAGGGATCTCGCCGACAGCTCTCATAGCCTAGGCTCCTCATGTTGTAAACGCTCATACGCAAATTCGGAATAAGACATCTATTTGCTCTCTTTTTTATTCTTACTTTGTTTTCCATATTTACTTTGTATTTTGATTGATTGGCGTGTGGTTTAACAGATATTTGAGACCTCTGGGAAACTAGGGTTTACCCAGTGTTCCTAATTCAACGGAAATCGACAGTGCGACTTTTGGTTCTCACATTTACATGGCCTAATCTTTCATGCCATATATTAAAAGACTCAACCAAATAAGCAACTGGCTCTTTCTTATTCATTGAAACTTTTGGAGCAACAACTTTCGGAAGGAATGTCATTACATTCATCTTGACTAGTCCATCCTTAACATACCATTTTCCCTAATACATCCCATTCTTCCTAATCACGAGCTAGTCCGTCTCAAAAGTTGTGGCGAATCCGTTCTTGCTAAGAAAGGTTCCCGAGACCAGGTTTTTCCTCATGTCAGGCACATGTTTCACATTTTGCAGAGTGACTTCACGTCCAGATTTTATCTTCAGAACCACCTTGCCGCGACCTTCAAGCTTGGAGACTGATTTGTTTCCCATGAACAACTTCTCTTGAGTCTTGCTTTTCTGATAGGTGCTGAACATCGCCCTATTAGTGAAAATGTGGGTGGTGGCACCAGTGTCATACCACCATTCCTTAGGGTTGTTTCTTTCAACCATGTTGACTTCAGTCACCACTGCAACGAGATCTTCTCAGTGAGATTTGCCTGAGCCTTCTCATCTCTGATCTTTCTGTGATACTCAGCAATCTTGTGACCAACTTTGTGGCAATAATGACATTTTCCCTTGAATTTCTCCGCATTCGCATTGATCTTAATGCCTTTCTTGAAGTTTGGATAAAAACCTTCAAATTTACAGATGTTTTGGAAGGATTTGCAGGAGAGCGGGCAATTTCCTTTTCTTTACCTTTACATTTCATTTCAGCCACGTTGACACTATGCTCTTTAGCTTGGAGCAGCTTGTCATCATTTCGGTTCCTGGCTTCCATCTGAAGCCTCTGAATGAGATCTTTGAGTCTAATCTTCTTATTTTTGGGCTTCAGATAGTTCTTGAATTCTGCATAGCTTGGAGGAAGCTTTTGGATGAAGCTGAGAGTTGTGAATGTCTAACATATGGACATTCGTTCAGCAGCAATTTCATGGAAATGAGCTGAAACGCTTCCACTTGATCCATGATGGATTTTGAATCCACCATTTTAAAGTCATGGAATTTTGCAATCACATACTTCTGACAGCCAACATCCTCACCTTTGTACTTCTTGTCCAGTGATCTCTATAGCTCTTTCGACATGGGAATCTCACAGTAGACTTGGTACAATGGGTCAATGAAGCAACCCAAATTGTATCATTTGCAGATGAAGTCGGAATGCATCCAACTCTCAACACTTGCAAGAGTGTACACATCATCCATCCATAAGGGACAAGGGGCTTGTCCTCCTGGGTGAGTTTATCTAGCTTCATTGTTGTCAGGAAGAACATCATCTTCTTTTGCCACATTTTGAAGCATTTGCCATCAAACTTGTCTGGCATTAATCATTGAGTGAACAAGCTTGGTATAGTTGGAGGAGTTGGAACTGCAACCTGAACACTTGTGGTTCCTTGAATAGGACCCGTTTGATAGAGACCAGCACCGAACAAGCTACGGCGAGTGGTTTCATCAGCAACATTTCCCACTGGAAGGGTAGGTGTCATTGTTGCAGCGGTTGTTGTTGTTGCATCAGCAGTTGTCATGGTTGCATCAGTTTGAGAAACTTTGAGTGGAGTTTGCGTATCAAAGGTGGTGTCAATGGAGGTGTTGTTAAGATCCGTCATCTTTCTGTCCAGAAAACATGAAAGTGGATTAGACTCCAATCAACAAATAACATATTATTTCAAATAAATAATAGTTTAAAACCAATTGTCATTTTTGGTGTTTTTAGTAGATCACTTAAAGCGTTACAAACCACCAAATCATATCGATATAAGTCTGAAAAATGTTTTGCAAACTCGCTTAAAAGCGTTCGCAGAAACCGTTTGTGTAGACTTGTAGATTGTTTCACAAACTCGCTTTAGGAAGCTACTGTGGAAACGAATCGTTTCGCGATAGAGCTACAGAGTAAAACACAAACCGTTTTCAGATAAGCATGAAATGTTTCGCGGAAGTGCATAAAGGAAATCGCAAGCACCGTTACATAAAAATAAATGTTCTATAAATCCTTGAAATCATTTTATAAAAACATATTAAGATCAATCCGATTAAAGATTATATGTAATAGAAGTGATTAAGAGTGAAGACTGTAGAAGCCGGAAAACTGAACCGATACAAACAATATAAATAAACCGATGTTAAGGAAATATTCGATTCAAAAGACGAGATAAAAAACCGATACGAAAACGTCTAGAATTAGACCATGGAGTCGAGACGAATCTCTTTCCTTAACTCTTAATATTCACTCCGTAGTGAGACGGACTTGTACGAAATAGAGCCCAGGATACAACCATGATAGACGATTCACGCTTCACCCGTGAACGTCCCTAAGAACTAATAATCTACAAAACACTCTCTAAAACTTACGCTGAAAGATTGCTGGTTTTCGTTCTGAAAAACTTAAAAATGAAGAAGAAGAGAGACCGATATTTAAAGAGGAGACGAGAAGCAACTTCCCGTAACTGTTGCAACATGTGCTCGTTAGTGGGGATTTGGAAAAGATCTCAGGAAATTTAAGTTACAAAAACTTATCCCCCAAGACTCGTTATCGTTTAATTATCTGACGAGGAATAAAATGTGTGACGTTTTTTATTTGTTAGACGAACTACTTTTCGTTTTAAAATAAAATGCATGTTGTTTTGGGCCAAAAACGTAGAGCTTAATTGGGCCCAAAAAAAAATTGTTTAGTGGCCCTGGGGCTACATTTACCCAAGCCTAAGCCCACGCCCAAATCAAGCCGGACAGCATCAACGGCGCACGTGGAGAACCATCCTCTCACCCAAGCCTATGAACCAAGATAACTGAGGGGACATATATATACAGCCCAAAATCTCTTCTTTTAATCGATGTGGGACTTACCACATATTATGACTTTTCTTTTTGGGCCTTTTACTTGGGCTCAGTCATTGTTTTCAATCCAACAAAGGGTTGTGTTTGGAAGCAAGGACGTTACGTTGTAAGTGGATTGCTGAAGGCAAGAGAAGCTGTTGATGCCAAAGCCACATGGGCTTCGAGTTAATGAGATGAATCATGTGGGCTTTGTATCAAAGATGAGCCCAACTAATAAGTAGAATTGCTGATTCATGGGCTTTCGGAAGTTATGATTTACTCGGTTGGAATATAAAGAGAATGAGACGGTGACAAGAAACGGTTACACGTTTAACATTTAACGTTTATTGAAGATGCACATAGATATATGTTATGTTTTCCTACCACACAGTTGAGAGAACTATTGGTAGTTTTGTCATAGAAAACTATACTTACCGGAGAAGATAAAAAGTAGTAGTATCTCTAATCATTGTAAATCTAGATAAGGGTGGTGGATGCCATATAACAATTGTAGGTTTGTGGGTTTTTTTTGTAAATGAGTTATGTATGTGGTCCCTGTTACATAGTAAACAAATCATGTTAACAAATCTCTATGTTCTTTACTTTACGCACGTATATATTCTAACTAAAACACTAAAAGGCATAGAACGTGTTTGTGTTTAACCACAAAACTCAGCTTGAACACAACACGACTTGTATAAATAATTGCTCTCTTTATTATGTTTAGAAAATAACTCAAAACTAAATACTTCAATCTCTTGTATTGTCTTCTTATTTTTCTTATCATTGACACAACTCATCAATGATATATTTCCTATAGTATTAAACAACTCCTAATTCTATAAAAATTGCACTAACATTATTTCCTAAACCAACTTGTTATAGGAAACTTAAGCTCCAAGCTATTGAGGCTTATCTCCAACATTCTCCCTCTTAAGCTTCAATTCGGTCTTGGACATGTCTTGAACTCCTATCAAGTTCCTCATCTCAGTAAACTTGATCCGCACTAAAGCTTTAGTTTAAATGTCCGCCTTTTGTTCCACTCCCGGAATGTGTTGCACTTCGACTAGCTCCATGTCGATGTATTCACGTATAAAATGATAACGCTTATGAATATGCTTGCTCTTACCATGAAATATCGGATTCTTGGTGAGTGCAATTGCAGACATGTTGTCAATCTTGATGAGAACTTGTGATGTGTCAAAGCCTGTAATCACGCTTAACAGATCACGTAACCATATCACTTGTCATACTGCTTTTGTTGCTGCCACAAACTCGGCTTCACACATAGACAACACAAATGTGTCCTGCTTCTTTTAACACCACGTGATAGGTGAGGATCCATAGTAGAACATATGACCAGTAGTGCTTCCTCCATCATCTTGGTCGATGTTATGACTACTATCACTATATCCAGTGATTTCTTTTGATCATCCACACTTAAACTTCAGACCATATGCGACAGTTCCCTTGAGATATCGTAGTATCTGCTTCATTACTTCGCCATGTGATTTGCGAGGGCTCTGCATATACATGCTTGCGACTCCAACAGAGAAAACTAAGTCTGGACGAGTGTGTAACAAGTACCTTAAACATCCAACATTCCTTCTATAGCTCGTAGGATCTATCTCTGCTTCTTTTGTAGCTTTTGAGACTTTCATTCCAAACTCCATAGGTATCTGAGTAGGATTGCACTTCTCTAAACTTGCTTCGCTTAGAATATTCCTTGCATAGCCTTCTTGTTTAAGCTCAATTCTTGTTTCCCCTTGAAACACTTCAATACCAAGATAATAAGTGAATTTTCCGAGGTCTGACATCTCAAACTTAGATGACATTCCTTTCTTGAAACCACTTATGGCTTTGAGACTATTGTCAGTGACGAATAGATCGTCGACGTAAATAGCAATGATGAGAAGCGTTCTTTTATCTTCCTTGCGATACACGGCTGATTCTTTTGCACATCTTTGAAAGTTCAGACCTTTAAAGACTTCATCTAACTTCGTGTTCCAAGCTCGTGGAGCTTGTCTTAAGCCATACAACGCCTTTGTAAGCTTATACACTTTGTGTTCTTCGCTTTTAAATTCAAAACCTTTGGGTTGTTCAACATAAACATCTTCCTTTAACACACCATGTAAGAAACTTGTTTTGACGTCCAAGTGATGAATTTTCCATCTGTTCGATGCTGCTAGTGCACTTAGCAATTGTATGGTTTCTATACGAGTTACTGGTTCAAAAACTTCATCAAAGTCTATGCTAGATTCCTGTATGTATCCTTTAGCTACTAATCTCGACTTGTATTTGTTGATAGTACCATCTGCATTCTTCTTTATCTTGAAAATCCACTTGAGACCAATAATCTTTATCCCGCTTGGTTTATCAACTAAGACCCACGTCTTGTTTTTGTTGATTGAGTCAATTTCTTCTTTACATGCTAATCTCCACTCCTTGTGATCTTTTGCATCTCTAAAACATCTTGGCTCATTGTTGATCAGTAAGAGTAGAATCTCACATTCCACTGAAGCTTGAAGTATGTAGTCATTAAGATAATCAAGACGTTTTATTTTTCTGTCTGATCGTCTTAATTGAGGTTGAACATATTTTACTTCTTCAATTTTTACTCCCTCTTTATCTTGTTCTTGTTCAAGCTCGTTATGAGGTTGAACAGAGTCAGACGTATCAGTTTCTTCATTATACTCGTTTTGAAGATTTCCAGTAGTGTATGGTCCATTACTTTCATCAATAACGTCTCCCCACGTCATTTGAAACATACCTGGATCGCCTCCATCATCTCCCTTCCAATTCCAACTAGTTTTCTCATTGAAAACTACATCTTGCCTTACAACGATTCTTCTAGTTGAGGGATTGTACAAACTATATGCCTTGGATCCTGGCTCGATTCCAAGATGCACTAATGGTTATGATCTATCGTCTAGTTTCTTGAGGTTTGCTGCTTCAACCTTCGAGTAAGCTAGACAACCGAAAACCTTCAAGTGTTCAAGGTTCAGTTTCTTCTTTTTAAGACATTCGTATGGAGTCATGTTAACAAGGGCTTTTGTAGGCACCATGTTAATCATGTATGTTGCATGACGCACTGCCTCTCCCCATAAGTAGTTTGGTACTTTCATCGCCTTGAGAGTGCTTCTTGTCATCTCCATCAACGTCCTATTTCTCCTTTCCACGACGACGTTCTGCTGCGGTGTGTATGGAGCTGTGAGCTGCCTCCTAATCCCACTTTTGTCACAGTACTCTTGGAAATCTTTTGAAATGAATTCACCTCCTCTATTGGTTTTCAGAGTAATGATCTCTTCTCCAAGATCCTTCTCTATCAGACTCTTAAACGTCTTGAACATACCAAACGCATCACTTTTTTCTTTCATCAAGATCGTCCACATGTATCTTGAGAAGACATCAATGATGACATATATGTATCTGTTGTGAGCGATGGTTAGTGGTGTTATCGGACCACATAAGTCTGAATGAAGAAGCTCGAGTGGTTTGGATGCTCGGTACATGGTAGCCTTTGGAAACGCTTGACATGTTTGTTTGCCGACCAAACACAATTCACACATCTTCTTCTCTTCTTTAATCTCTTGTAAGCCGTAGACCATCTTCTGGTTGGACATAGCCTTTAACGTTTTGAAGTTTATATGTCTCAACCTTGCGTGCCACTTCCTAGTTTCATCTTCAGTTCTTGTGTGTAAGCATATCGGTTTTCCAATCCTCATACCAATCTTGTAAAGTCTGTTGGACGACCGTATGACTTTCACCAAGAGTCTTCCACTTGGATCATGTAGAGTCAAGTAATCTTGTCTCATTCTGACATCACAACCAGCTTCCGTAGCTTGTCCTAAACTCAAAATATTGCTTAAGCTCGGGGATGTAGTAGATATCTGTGACGAGTTATTGTTCGTCCGCTTTGCTTTGAAATAAGATCGATCATTTCCCTCCTATTTCAATGCATGATTCATCTCCGTACTTAAATTTACCTTTTATATTCTGGTTGAGCTCAGAGAAATATTGCTTGTTTCCGGTCATATGATTGCTTGCTCCATTGTCGAGGTACCATCTTCATCCTTAGGGTTCACGTAATTCTTTGGAATGATATTCTCTTCATTCAAGAATACAATTTCGTGCATATAGAGGGCTGGATCAGCTACTTCTGTTTCTGTTTTATTTGTCTCCTCCAACTTTTGTAATCTTTCTAGACATGTGGAAGCCCAATGTCCAGGTTTATCACATCGGAAGCAAATTAGAGGTGGTTTTTCTTTCTTATCTTTTGACTGGAAAGAGTGATTTCTAGAACGTTCTTGTGAGTTGTATCTTGCTCTACCACGTCCTCTATATCCTCTGCCTCCTCTACCACGACCTCTATATCCTCTACCTCATGTAGAACTATGTTGTTCTGAGCTTGCAAGTAACAACTTTCCTTGTTGTTCTCCATGGTTCTCCTCCTCTCTAATACGTTCCTCATAGGCCTTGAGTCTTCCTATGATTTCTTCGAATCATGTCGTCTTCAGATCGAGGACTTTCTCGAGAGAGGCAATAATATGGATGTATTTGCTTCTAGGTAGACTGTTGAGAAACTTCTTCACGAGCTTGCTTTCTTCAATGGTTTATCCTAGGGATGCAGCCTTTGCCGCTACTTCTGATAACTTTCCAGCAAAGTTATCTATTGTGTCTGAAGAATTCATCTTAATTCTTTCAAACTCTGACATAACGGTTTGTAGTCGTGCCTCCTTGACACGTTCATCCCCTTGATATCGCTTGCTTATCACCTCCCATATCTTTAACGGTGAGTCTTGTTCGCCAACTTGCAGTATAAGATTCTCCGGAATGGACTGGAATAGCAACGCTGTTGCGACATCGTTCTTGTTCCATTCATTTGTTCCAGGTTGGACAGCTTCCCAAACCTTATGAATCCGTAACAGAAATTTCATCCTCATTGACCATATGGTCTAATTCGTAGAGGTAAGCATAGGACACTGGATCGAGATCGTTTTGTCAAACTCCTTTTGACGTGTGGTTGTTGTAAGATCTCCCATAGATCGGTTTTCTTACTAACAAACGATCGATCAAAACTTTGTGCTCTGATACCAAATAAAATGAATAGAACGTGTTTGTGTTTAATCACGAAATTCAGCTTGAACACAACACGGCTTGTATAAAGAATTGCTCTCTTTGTTATTTTTAGAAAATACCTTAAAACTAAACACTTCAGTCTATTGTATTGTCTTCTTATTCTTCTTATCATTGACACAACTCATCAATGATATATATAGTGCTAAATAACTCTTATTTCCTATACTATTAGATAACTCCTAATTCTATAAGGATTGCACTAAACATTATTTCCTTATTTCCTAAACAAACTTGTTATAGGAAACTTAGGCTCCAAGCTATTGAGGCTTATCTCCAACAAACAAATCACATTCGAACATTTAGGTTTAGCCACATATCCTGTTTTTACAGCTACCCCGTTACGCCTCTAATTCTGTTTCTCTTCTGCATCTTTCAAGAAGCACCTCATACGCTTCACCAGGTCAAACCTATACCAAACAAGAACAACGGTTCTTCCAGGAGCAATGGAAACAAGAACCTCTACCATTTGCCAATTCTTGATCCACAACTGTAACTCCCCAATCTCTAAGCTATAAGAGTCAACTACACAGCACAAGATTCCAAGTCCCAAAGTTGTTGCATATTTTTGCGAGTACTCATTCAATCAAGTAATGAGAGACATGTTTAAACTATCTGATTACAATACAGTTGGACACGAGCCATGTCCTGCGTTTCAAGTAAAAAAAGCCAATAAAAATACAGAAATCGCCAAAAATAACATAAATTAAGTGCTACTTTGCAAAAATACATATTATCAAAAATATATTAACATTTAGGTTTACACTTTAGTGATTATTACTTAGGGTTAAACGGGTGAGGTTTAGTTTCTATTTTTTTATAAATATTTAGAAAAATTAATTAAGTTTATTTTCTTCAAAAAATTAAAGTATTTTTGAAAATAGTAATCATTAAAGGTAAATTCGCAAATTGGTATCTAAACATAGGGTATAAATGAAATTCTTCCATAAAAATATAGATATTTTGTGTGTCTGTTAACCAGAGATTTTTCATATTTCTTTTTTTCTCTTGTATTTATATTCTTCTTGTTATGTTTTAGGTAAACATCTAGGTGATTGTCGTGGGTACAAATAATTTTTATAGTTTAATATAAGGACAAATATCTCAATAAAATTTTTTAAATTTTTTATTAAAAATAACCTTAAAGAAAAAATAACCAAAATAGACTTTTATTTTGAAAATTTAATATTTTTTATTTTTAAACCTCACTTTCAAAACTCCATCCCATAACTCTAAATCCTAAGTCTAGATTAGTTAACTCAAAGAGTATAAATATATATATTTACATTATTTAATAAAAAATATTTTGATCATTTTTCTCCTTTAAGTTTATTTTGGTGAAAAAAAACTTTTTATATTTATCTTAAAGTATTTCTCTTAATATAATATAATACTTGTTATGTTTTTGACATGCTAAAATATATTTTTATTTTGCAAAACTGAATGTGACTTTTATTGTTATATATATTTTAGATATACAGATTTATATATGTATTTTTATTGTGCTTATTTTATTACTTTATAAAATATAAATATGAATTTTTGAAAAATTTATTAGATATTTTGTCAACAGCTATAGTAAATATAGTTAATGTATGCTCCGATTTACTTTCACAGTCTTCTTATATTATATGTTATCTTCTTATATTATATGTTATGTAATTTTGATTTCCAAATGTCATTCAATTAAAATATTATATTATATCTATACTTTTTCATCATTATATGTATACTTATATATCCCAATATTATTTACGATAAATATATATACACGATAAATATTTTTTGATATAAATAACCTAATTGTTAGAGAAAAGTTGAGAGACATCATAAACAATTGTTAATGAAAGAATTGAAATCAATTAAAAAAGTTAGACACTCTATATATATATATATATATATATATATATATATATATATATATATATATATATATATATATTTAAATGCCATGAAGTTCAGGGTAATCTCTTCGGTTCTAAAGCCATAATATGTAATATTAGTTTCGCTCTATTGGTTATTTGAACTAGGGTCTCTCTATGGTCATGGTCTACATATAAATAATCGATATGGCTTGTAAATAAAGGGTACATGATTATTTATAATTTATATACACCATTACCTATAAGATATGCAAATAAGAAAAAAAAATATTAACTGCTAATTTTATTTTATTTTTTAGTTATTTATATGATATGTGAAAGTTGTTTAAAAATAATTCCTTATGAGTTTATTTTTGGGAGTCAGAGGTCATTTAGGGCATAACGGGTTTTTTTGCTATCACCTGGAAACGTAACTTTTTCGGTAAATAGCGGTTGTTGGAGTTTTACAACAATCATAGAAAACACAATAAATCGCTTTATAACACTATAAACCTCTAAATCCAAAAGTTGTTCCAGCTACCGTTTGCGGTTGCGGGCGTTTGAAGGAAGGTAAAAAGATGTATATTTTTAAAAAGTATATAAATATAAAAATAAAAATATTTAATTAAAAATTTAAATTGAAATAATATAAATACCAATATATATATATATATATCATTTTATATTATAAAATATAAACAAAACTATTTTCTCCAATTATACAAAAAATTAATAGTATAATTTTATAAATATATCTTTATATTTATCATAACAATATGATTGTTAATATTTTTTAATTATATAAAATAAAATTATTGTTAATTTTTTTATTTAACCACTATTGCAGTTGATAGTTAACCAGTCATAAGTATCCCGCAAATGCAATAATTTTTAACCGATGTACCAGTCGTCCAAAATTTTAATCATGCTTAAAACCATAACCACCCACATCCGCAAACGCGCGCAACCGCTACAGTTACACAAGTCAGGCCCTTAAACGTTCGATTTGTTTGAAGGTGACACTAGGGGTGGGTAGTTATGTTTAAATTTGGGTAAAGTTTGGGTTTGTTTTGCTTTATCCAGTTTTAAGAAAATTTTAATTAAAGTCAACCAAAATTAGTTTGGTTTGTATTTGCTTTAGTTGGGTTAAATTTGGTTTGATTTGAATTTGGTTCAATTAAATCGAGTTTATTTTTACTTATGTTCTATTCGGTTATGAATATGATTTATAAAAAAAATCATTTGATCACTAAATCATTAATTTCTTCATAACTAAACCTAAAAGTATCGCATACAAATATAGAAAATGTAATCTATATAATTTTAAATAAATATTTTCAAACCTTATATAACTATCATATGTAGTTTTTAATTTTGTTGATAGAGTAGGAGAGTCATGTTCTTTTATTTTATTATTAGTTGTATTTATTCTATTCAATTATAAGTAAAATGTATAAAATTATGTATAGTTATTGACGTTAGATAGCTAAATATCTTAAAAAACAATATTATTAATATATTTAATTAACCTAATTAGAGAACATTTTTGAACTTTCAGTTCGGTTCGGTTTAAAACCGAGCTAAATTGAACTGTTTGGATCAATAAAAACTTCAAATGGTTGGGACATAAAGTGGATGATTAGTTTAGCTTTGTGGCAGTTTTTTACTTTTATTTATTTTTAAAACATCAAACTTAAATCTTGATGTAACTTTATTTTTAAACTTAAAAAGTACATCAAAATTCTTCTAGTTTTTTCTAAACAAGTTGTAACTTTTTCCATAAAGATAAAGCAAAAAAAATTATACATCATTTTATTTTTTATTAGAAAAATTACATCTCTTTTTCATTGCTATTATTTTTTATTTTTTAAGTAATTGTTTATGAATTATTGGTGTAGAGTTATGGGTCTTTTTGCTCGTGGCTTACTATTTTCTCATCAAGTCAATCAAATTATTGGTGTTCCTCTTCCTCTTGTTCATTCCTCAAAGCAGTGAGTTTGGTTTGGTTTGGTTTCGTTATGAAAGTTTGAGCAAAGATGGGAGGTTGTGTATCACTAGATATATCATGTGATAAAGCACTGAATCAAACCTGCAGCTGCTTATTTGGTGATAGAAATTACATTCACATGATGAAGACTAATCTTGAGGCTCTGGAGACAACTATGCAAGAACTTAGAGAAAGGTGAGATGATCTTTGAAGAAGAGTTTCCATAGAAGAAGGTAAAGGTTTGGAGCGGCTTGCTCAAGTGGAAGGATGGCGTTAAAGTGTAGAAAGTATTGACTCTCAGGTCAGTGGTCTGCTTAAGATTAAACCTACTGAAATCAGAAGATTGTGTCTTTTTCGATATTTGTCAAAAAATTGCATATCAAGCTGTAAGTATGGTAACGAAGTATCCAAGAAGTTGGAAGAAACATGTACCAAAGGTGGGGAAGAAACATTTCCAAACAGCAATAGGTTTGGATTCAATGGTTGGAAAGGCATGGGACAGCATCATGAAAACTGAAAGAAGAACTCTAGGTATTTATGGCATGGGGGGAGTGGGAAAAACAACCCTCTTAGCTAGTATTAACGAAAAATTCATCGAAGATGTGAATGAATTTGATGTTGTGGTCTCTAAATATTTGCAATATAATGGCTTTCAGAATCAGATTCTAGGAAGATTAAGTGTTGAAAATGAATGGGAAAAAGAACCAGAGGAGGAGAAAGCATTTTTCATAGACAAAATCCTAGTAAGAAAGAAATTTATACTGCTATTAGATGATGTGTTGAGCGAGGTAGATTTGAACAAGATTGGAGTTCCACATCCAACTCAAGAAAATGAATTGAAGATAGTTTTCACCACTCGTTCAAAGGAAGTTTGCAAATATTTAGTGATGACAAGCTGAAAATTGATTGTTTGTCAACGAATGAAGTGTGGGACGTTTCAATATATAGTTGGAGAAGTCCCACTAAAGCGGCATACGGATATTCCCACATATGCAAAAAAATAATTCTTAAAAATTTTATGGCTTGTCACTTGCACTCAATGTCATTGGCAAACCTATGTCATGTAAAGAAGGAGGATTTAGAATATTGAATCAACGAAGGATTTATAAATGGAAAGAGAGATGAAGATGGAAGTAACAACCAAGGTCATGTTATATATGGTTTGTTAGTTCGGACGCATCTATTGATGGAGTTTGAAAAAAATTCACACATGTGGTTAAATTCATGATGTGTTACGTGAAATGGCTCTTTGGATAGAGTCTACATCTGGAAAGAGGAAGAAAAAAGATGTGTCAAATCGAGTGTGAAGCTAAGCCATATACCAAATGACATCAAGTGGTCAGTTTTGAAAAGGATCTCATTGATGCGTAATCAAACTGAAAATACATCTTTCTGCTCGAAATGTCCCAACCTTTCGACTCTATTTCTCAGAAGTAACAAGTTGAAGGTTATACCGGGAAAATTCTTTCAGTTTATGCCAGCCCTTGTCGTCTTGGATCTTTCGCGTA
Source organism: Moricandia moricandioides (assembly GCA_905132885.1). Lineage (NCBI taxonomy): Eukaryota > Viridiplantae > Streptophyta > Magnoliopsida > Brassicales > Brassicaceae > Moricandia > Moricandia moricandioides. Next base: position 30,778 of record CAJHQQ010003603.1, read on the forward strand.
ACGTTTATCTTAGAGAATTACCTGAAGAAATTTACTGCTTGATTTCCTTGCAATACCTCAATTTATCATACACACGTATAAGTTTGTTATCAGTTGGTTTAAAGGGGTTGAGAAAACTATAAGCCTGGACCTGGAGTATAACAAGCTTGAAAGCATTGATGGGATAGGAACAAGCTTACCAAATCTTCAGGTGTTAGAACTATATCATTCTCGTATTCTTATTGATGCAAGATCAATTGAAGACCTCCAAATTTTAGAGCATTTGAAGATTTTAACAGGAAACGTAAGAGATGCTTTAATTTTGAAAATTATCCAAAGAGTAGAGAGATTGGTGAGTTGTTTTTAATGCCTTAGGATTTTCGATATGTACGCAGAGGTTTAAACATTAAACACCGTAGCTCTGGGTGGTCTTCGAAAACTTGCTTTTGAGATGTCAACAATCTCAAAGATAAAAATGGATTGGAAAATCTGTTCTCCATGCTTCAAGCACCTCTCAAATATTTTTATAGGCGGTTCGGAAGGTCCAAAAGAATTGACTTGGTTGCTCCAAATCTCAAGCATCTATAGGTGACACAATCACAAAGTCTAGAAGAAATAATAAATAAGGAGAAGGGAATGAGTATTAGGAACGTGTATCATGATATGACCATTTCCTATGGAAAACTAGAATTCCTCAGTTTAATGTGTTTGAAGGAATTAAAGAGAATATGCTCAAATCTTCATGCTCTTCCATCTCTGAAAAAATTTGTTAGTCGAAGACTTCCCAAAGCTGGACAGAGTTTCCAAGACACGAAAATGAATAATGAAGTTGATGAATGAGGCTTCGAACCCCCGTTGCATATGTCACATGTGTGTGTATCCTCTTAGCTCGTATACTTCGTTTTGGTTTTATGTTCTCTTCTGCTTGAATGACAATGTTGTCAAGTTGTATTTCTCAAAGCTCGAAACTTTTCACTGTTGTTGCAGTTCCACTTTTCTCCTGTTTCTAACCATTTGATACATTTTCCTCAAAGCTTTCATTTGTGTGTGTGTTCCGATTTATGATCATGGATCTTTAATGTAAACTCTGACGCATAACCTCATTGTTAGTAGTAAGAAAACGATGGTGGCTGAGCATTCGTCTTCTTCAGTTTCTGCAGCGGTTCAACTTCGTCAACTTAAGTATCATTGTCGGCGAGAGAAAATTGCTATAAATTTTTATTAAAAAGTTATGTAACCTTTCAAATTGTAATGAGAAAGGAGACATATTTGAATGCTTGTGAAATGGAGCTTGGGTGATTGAAGATCCTTGATGAGAAAGGAGATATATTTTTGTTTGAATGATTTAGGTTCTCTTCTTTTAACTCGGAGGGCACATTAGTCAAAAGAAGAAGGATCTTTCTGATCGATGTTTATGAAAGAGGTCATATGAAAGCTACGCAGTCTGCAAATGGAAATAACATATCAATCTCTTGGCATGGATGGTTGGAGAAGCTCAGCTTCAAACTGAGTCTGCAGTTTCCAACATGTCATGTTTTACATATCTTATCCTCAGTTATCAGTTCATCGACCTTCATTGTTTTTTCCTGTTAAAAAAACTCTCCCTTTTTCAGAAAGTACTTACCACATTTTCATAGAAAGCATGTATATCATCACCATTTCTCATGCGGAATACTAAAAGTCTAAAACTATAAGCATAAAAAAGGCAAATAATTTACCAATAGGATAACACAACAAACTCATTATGTATCAATCTTATGTTTTTCTTTAGCCTCCCGTCAAAATGTTCTAAAACACTGTTTTCATGATTTTGTTGTCGTCTTTTTGATGTTGAAAAGTCTAGCAGACTGAGCAGTGTATTTTCATATTTATGGTTTCTTACCTACACTAAAGAGTACTCAGTGTTAATGTTTCTTTAAGTTGCATGCAGTTTTCACTTGTTAGTTTCTTATCTAGTCAATTAAATTATTATTTGTGCTCATTCATTCCTTCAAGGCAGTGAACTGTCTTTATTTTGTCTGAGAAAATTTGAGCAAAGATGGAAGGTTGTGTATCAAGACAGTTATCATGTAATCAAGTGTTGAATCAAGCGTTAGACTAGTTATATCCTGACAAATTTTGATAAAAAAATTTTTATTCTATAGTTTCTTCAAAATTAAGGAATGACAAAGAAATATACGCAACAATTGTTCTTTATAAATGGTATAATTTTTAAGGAATGAGTATGAATTTAATATTCTTCGTAATTTTTTTATGTCACCATTTAGACCCTATATGTATTTTCCAAGGAATCAAGGCTTTCTGAAGCCAAGCGAATCAAAGGTCTAAGAGCAGTGTTTGGTCAAGTAAGCTATCCACAAGTTCTCTTCCAATGCATTTTGAGTTTATTTGAACTGCTAAAACGTTTTCCCTTCTATTTGTTAGGTCTACCCTGATCCTGTCGAGTGGTGTCGATTGGAATTTGAGGATCTCTTGGCTGATCCCGAAAATGATGAGTGGTCATCACCATGGGGAGATGGGTTTTTGGACCTAAAGCTTTTTTTCTTTTGAATAGGGTATTTGAGTATAGTATTATTTTGAAAATTGCATGAACCCACATAACAAACATCTGTGAAGCCAAAGCGTTTTCTCTTCTATCAGAGGAAGGAATTGCTAAAGGTATTCGTAGGGTAACTGTTATGGCTACCGAATGTACTTTTGATGCATTGAACGTGGAAGAAGCTGAGGAACCATCCAAAGAGGAGGGGAGTGCATTAGAAAAGGCTATCTCTCTTCTCTCTTCTCTCTTATCCCTTTGCAATCTAAAGGAAGAAGCATACTACCTGATATTCATGTCAAACTTAATGTTTTCATATTTTCATGGTCACAGAAAGTTTCTGCTTTGAAAAGCCGAGTAGACTCAGCAATTATGCCAGCGGCCAAAAAGGCAGATATAAAGGCCAAGATTGCTCTACTTCATGTAATCTCTTTCAGCTCAACATTGAGGAGATTTGTTCTGCCATATACTTTGGTTCGATTATTCGCCTTGTCTTGTAAAAGAAGTATTAAAGTGGATATTTTCTTCTGTCTTGTTACATTGCAGAATGAAGTGAGGAAAGCTCAAAAGAAAATAGCGAAGGAGAACCTGAAGTAATCAGTGAAAGTAGCAACAGAGGCAGTAGAGTCTGCAGCTTCTGATGGCAAGACATTCTGCATTATCCAGCTTGATGTAGGTTGATGCAGCAGCCGTGCGAGAAGCTGTCTGGAAAGTTATGGGAAAGAAGGTTGTTAGGAAATACGGGTCAAATTTTGCGGGAAACCAGAATTTGCGAGAGCGGGAAGACACACGCAAAATTGTTAACGGAGTTCGGCCAATCGTGCCTACGTCTCTGGACCTGCTACAGATCTTTTATTATCACCCGGGAAAATTTTACAAAGCTCTCAACTCACACCCGATCCCAAATACACTCAAGAAATTACTCTTAATTTCTTACAAAAGAAAAAAAAGATTCTCTCTCTCTTACGAGACCTTCTTCTTCCTCTCTTCTTGTTCTCTCTTTTGCACTGCAACTTTTTGGGATAATTTTGCTCTTCACCTTATGCATCTATTTATAGGAAAAGCTTGATGTGTGAATGCCACAATTGTTGACAAATCTTTCACCGTCCTTTTTGACTCTTCAATTACGGCCACCGTCATCACCGGCCAAGAACAAAAAACGTGTTCTTTGACTAACAATCTCCCACTTGAAGACTGATTTTAATCTGTCTTCACACCTTGATCGATGTAGCAGGTATTTCTGGCTTCTTACTCCAACAAGCCGACTGAGGTTGCACACAACCTCAGCTTCTCACACGTCACAACTTTCGTTAGCATGTCTGCTGGATTCTTACTTCCTGGGATCTTCTCAAGCACCAACATTTCATCTTCTAACGCTGATCTAATGAAATGATACCGACGATGTATGTGCTTCGTTCGAGCATGGTAAACTGGATTTTTTGCCAAGTCGATGGCACTCTTACTATCACAGTATAAAACACTTTTCCCTTGGTCATGATCTAGCTCTTGTAGAAAAGACTGTAACCACATCATCTCTTTTGTTGCCTCCGTTACCGCAACATACTCAGCTTCACAGCTTGATAGAGATACAATTTTCTGCAACTTTGAAACCCAACAAATTGCAGTACCACCAAAAGTGTAGACATACCCGGTTGTGCTCTTCGTGCTGTCAACGTCACCTCCATTGTCAGCATCAACATATCCCTGCAATCTCATCTCAGACTTCGTGAAACATAGGACAAACTTGGATTCCCTTTAAGATATCTGAAAATCCACTTCACGGCCTCCCAATGTTCCTTTCCTCGATTGCTCATAAACCTGCTAACGACTCCCACTGCATGTGCAATGTCTGGCCTTGTGCATATCATTGCGTACATCAGGCTACCTATAGCAGAAACATATGGAATTTTATCCATACATGCCATCTCCTCTTCCGTCTTTGGAGACTGTTCTCTGGATAACCGAAAATGACTTGCCAGGGGAGTATTGATTGGCTTCGCATCATCCATGTTAAACCTCTTGAGAACTTTCTTCACATACTCCTCTTGGATAGCTTAAGACCATCCTTGGTTCTACTGATTCTCATCCCTAGAATCTGCTTTGCTTCTCCAAGGTCTTTCATCGCAAACTCTTCTGAGAGTTTCGTCTTCAACCTATTGACCTCACGCAAGTCCGCTCCTACTATCAGCATGTCATCCACGTATAGGAGCAATATCAAGTAGGACTCTTCAAACCTCTTGAAGTAACAACAGTGGTCAGCCTCACACCTCAAGAAACCGACGCCTTTAATAAAGCTATCAAACCGTTTATACCACTGTCTTGGAGCTTGCTTCAAACCGTATAAACTCCTCTTAAGCTTGCAAACCAGGCTTTCTTTCCCTTTGACTTCAAAGCCTTCAGGTTGCTTCATATAAATTTCTTCATCCAAATCACCATGAATAAATGCTGTCTTCACATCCATCTGCTGAAGATGCAAATCTTCTTGTGCTACCAGACCAAGAACCGTTCTAATGGTCACCATTTTGACTACAGGAGAAAATATCTCTGTGTAATCAATGCCTTCTTTTTGTTGGAATCCCTTCACAACAAGCCTCGCTTTATAGCGCTTACTCCCATCAGGTTCTTCTTTTATTTGGTAGACCCACTTGTTATGCAATGCCTTTTTCTTCTTAGGCAACTCTGCTAACTCCCATGTGTGATTGAATAACAACAAGTCCATCTCGTCTTTCATTGCAAGCTCCCACTTGATCGACTCATCTACTTGCATAGCTTCTTCATAACATTCAGGCTCGCCTCTATCTATGAGCTGAATGTAGTTGAGCGATGGAGAAAATTTTACAGGCTTTCTGATGATTCTACTCGACCGTCGTAACTCCGTTACTGGTGTATATGGGACCACTTCAGAATCATCAGCCTCAACACTCTCCTCTTGAGAGATTTCTTCATATGTTGTTGCTCTATCTTGTTGTAACTCCGGTGTCAGAATATCTCTTAAGTCAACAACTTCTGGCTCTTTCCTCTCAGAGCCTTCTTTTAGCTTATCCTTGTACAACACTTCTTCGTTGAACACAACATTCTTGCTGCGGATGATCTTTCGATTTTCATCATCCCAAAACCGGTAACCAAACTCCTCGTTACCATAACCGATGAAGTAACACTTCTTAGACTTGGAGTCAAGTTTACTTCTTGCAGCATCATCAACGTGAACATAAGCTAAGCATCCAAACACCTTAAGATAAGAAAGGTTTACTTTTTTTCCGTTCCAAACTTCTTCAGGGATCTTAAATCCCAATGGTACAGACGGTCCTCTGATTATTAAGAATGCAGCAGTACTGATTGCATCTGCCCAAAACGTCTTCGGCAGTCCACAATGCAGTCTCATGCTCCTTGCACGCTCATTCAAGGTTCGGTTCATCCTTTCCGCTATTCCATTCTGTTGAGGCGTTCCAGGAATAGTCTTCTCCATCTTGATTCCACTATCAGCGCAATATCTCTTGAACTCGTCGCTGATATACTCTCCACCATTATCAGACCTTAGACACTTCAACTTGAGATTCGTCTCAATCTCAACCATGGCTTTCCATTTCTTGAAAACCGAGAACACTTCAGACTTATTCTTCATGAAGTAAACCCACACCTTCCTTGTGGAGTCGTCAATAAAGGTCACATAGTAGTACGAACCTCCTAGTGATGCAACAGGAGCGGGTCCCCACACGTCAGTGTGCACCAACTCTAGCTTCTTAGATTTTGGCTCTCTTCCTCCTTTAGAGAAACTAACCCGTTTCTGTTTCCCAAGGATGCAACTTTCACACATATGATGATCCACCGTCTTCAGATCCGGAAGAGCACCATTTTTCACCATTAGTTTCATCCCTTTCTCACTCATGTGCCCCAACCTACAATGCCATAACTTGGTTTGTTTGGCATTCTCGACAACAACAACAGTGTCTTGATAACTCGTCGTCATATAAAGAGTGCCTCTTTTATGACCTTTAGCCACCACCGTGGAACCTTTCTTGACTCTCCATGCTCCACCACCAAAATTAACATCATGCCCCGTATCATCAAGTTGACCTACTGAGATCAGATTTCGCATCAACTTTGGCACATGCCTAACCTTCGTAATCTTCCACACGCGTCCATCTGACATCTTCAGGTTGATATCTCCAATACCAACAATGTCCAAAGGTAACCCATCAGCAAGATATACCTTTCCGTAATTTCCCGCAACATAATTCTCCATAATGTTGTGGTGTGGCGTTGTGTGGAACGATGCTCATGAGTCAAGCACCCATGAATCTACTGGGCTATCAACATAGGAGATTGACGCTTTGGTGTTATTTGTAGCTGCATCACGAGCTTCACTTTTCCTCGGTGAATCAACAGACACTACCAATGCATCAGCAATTTCACGTGTCACTGCATTGGCTCCGCCTCTCTTGTTGTCTTCCTTCTTCGGTGGTGCGCGGCAATTCTTCTTAATGTGGCCTGTCTTTCCACAATTCCAGCATTCCGCAGGCTGTCTGAATTTGGACTGGCTCCGTCCATACATTGAGTTTGATCTGCCATTACTCCGATTATTTCTTTCTAGGTTTCTCCCTCTGTTTTCCACGTTGAAAGCAGAGCTTGTTGATGTCTCGCCAGAGTCTATCCTACGAACTTCCTCAGCAAGGATACTGATATATGGTGTTTTTCACATCATTGTATATATATTTTCATTTGATTCAGGACTCTAAACCGTGTTAGTCTAGTCCCTTGTGGTCTTTTTCAGGTCTGGAGTTGATAGAAGAGTAAAGAAAGGGCACATGAAGGAAAGATGTCTTTTTGGAGTAATCCTGCGGAGAACACTCAAGAAGAACAGTCCCGAGACTGTTCTCGAGCGGAACAGGCGGACGGGTGATCCCGATGACTGTTCCAGACGAATATGGATACTCCTATTTCAGAATTAAAGCCCTGTTGCCCTAATTTTCTTCTACCTATTGGCGCCTCCCTATAAAAAGACCTCCTCTATTATTTTCTATTTTCTGACGCTAGTTTTGACAAGGAACCTAGACTTGTTTTGGTGATTTGCAATTGTAAGGGAGAAGGCTCCATCTTTCCTAGAGAAGATCATCCTGAACCCTTTGTTTTTCTACTCTTATCCTATGCAGTTTATTTCAGATTTAATGTTTTTGTTTCACTTCATCATGATTGAGTAGTCATCTAGCTCGCCTAGGGTTTTAGGGTATTGATAAACAAGCCAAACATAGATAAGCATCATTCATTGGATTCTTCATTCATATCAATCTTATTGCTATGAAAAAAAGAAAAAGAAGGTCATGTTATAGATGGTTTGTTAGTTCGGGCGCATCTATTGATGGAGTTTGAAAAAAAAATCACACATGTGGTTAAATTCATGATGTGTTACGTGAAATGGCTCTTTGGATAGAGTCTACATCTGGAAAGAGGAAGAAAAAAGATGTGTCAAATCGAGTGTGAAGCTAAGCCATATACCAAATGACATCAAGTGGTCAGTTTTGAAAAGGATCTCATTGATACGTAATCAAATTGAAAATACATCTTGCTGCTCCAAATGGCCCAACCTTTCGACTCTATTTCTCAGAAGTAACAAGTTGAAGGTTATACCGGGTAAATTCTTTCAGTTTATGCCAGCCCTTGTCGTCTCGGATCTTTCGCGTAACGTTTATCTTAGAGAATTACCTGAAGAAATTTACAGCTTGATTTCCTTGCAATACCTCAATTTATCATACACACGTATAAGTTTGTTATCAGTTGGTTTAAAGGGGTTGAGAAAACTAATAAGCATGGACTTGGAGTATACCAAGCTTGAAAGCATTGATGGGATAGGAACAAGCTTACCAAATCTTTAGGTGTTAGAACTATATAATTCTCGTATTCTTATTGATGCAAGATCAATTGAAGAGCTCAACTTTTAGAGCATTTGAAGATTTTAACAGGAAACGTAAGAGATGCTTTAATTTTGGAAATTATCCAAAGAGTAGAGAGATTGGTGAGTTGTTTTTAATGCCTTAGGATTTCCAAGATACGAAAATGAATAATGAAGTTGATGAATGAGGCTTCGAACCCCCGTTGCATATGTCACATGTGTGTGTATCCTCTTAGCTCGTATACTTCGTTTTGGTTTTATGTTCTCTTCTGCTTGAATGACAATGTTGTCAAGTTGTATTTCTCAAAGCTCGAAACTTTTCACTGTTGTTGCAGTTCCACTTTTCTCCTGTTTCTAACCATTTGATACATTTTCCTCAAATCTTTCATTTGTGTGTGTGTTCCGATTTATGATCATGGATCTTTAACACAAAAACTAACCCATAACCTCATTTTTAGTAGTAAGAAAACGAAGGTGGCTGAGCATTAGTCTTCTTTAGTTTCTGCAGCGGTTCAACTTAAGTATCATTGTCGGCGAGAGAAAATTGCTATAAATTTTTATTAAAAAGTTATGTAACCTTTCAAATTGTAATGAGAAAGGAGACATATTTGAATGCTTGTGAAATGGAGCTTGGGTGATTGAAGATCCTTGATGAGAAAGGAGATATATTTTTGTTTGAATGATTTAGGTTCTCTTCTTTTAACTCGGAGGGCACATTAGTCAAAAGAAGAAGGATCTTTCTGATCGATGTTTATGAAAGAGGTCATATGAAAGCTACGCAGTCTGCAAATGGAAATAACATATCAATCTCTTGGCATGGATGGTTGGAGAAGCTCAGCTTCAAACTGAGTCTGCAGTTTCCAACATGTCATGTTTTACATATCTTATCCTCAGTTATCAGTTCATCGACCTTCATTGTTTTTTCCTGTTAAAAAAACTCTCCCTTTTTCAGAAAGTACTTACCACATTTTCATAGAAAGCATGTATATCATCACCATTTCTCATGCGGAATACTAAAAGTCTAAAACTATAAGCATAAAAAAGGCAAATAATTTACCAATAAGATAACACAACAAACTCATTATGTATCAATCTTATGTTTTTCTTTAGCCTCCCGTCAAAATGTTCTAAAACACTGTTTTCATGATTTTGTTGTCGTCTTTTTGATGTTGAAAAGTCTAGCAGACTGAGCAGTGTATTTTCATATTTATGGTTTCTTACCTACACTAAAGAGTACTCAGTGTTAATGTTTCTTTAAGTTGCATGCAGTTTTCACTTGTTAGTTTCTTATCTAGTCAATTAAATTATTATTTGTGCTCATTCATTCCTTCAAGGCAGTGAACTGTCTTTATTTTGTCTGAGAAAATTTGAGCAAAGATGGAAGGTTGTGTATCAAGACAGTTATCATGTAATCAAGTGTTGAATCAAGCGTTAGACTAGTTATATCCTGACAAATTTTGATAAAAAAATTTTTATTCTATAGTTTCTTCAAAATTAAGGAATGACAAGGAAATATACGCAACAATTGTTCTTTATAAATGGTATAATTTTAAGGAATGAGTATGAATTTAATATTCTTTGTAATTTTTTTATGTCACCATTTAGACCCTATATGTATTTTCCAAGGAATCAAGGCTTTCTGAAGCCAAGCGAATC
>CAJHQQ010003604.1:0-40828 GCA_905132885.1 Moricandia moricandioides
GGCAGGAGACAGAGTTGATAGGAGATCAACTACTGGTTATTGCACGTTTATTGGAGGCAACTTGGTAACTTGGAAGAGCAAGAAGCAGAAGGTTGTGTTATGCCTAGTGCTGAAGCTGAGTATATAGCCATGAGGAAGCTTACCAATGAGTTGATTTGGATAAAGGGATTGCTTGGAGACTTGGGCATTGAGACTACAACACCTATCACGATGCACTGTGATAATCAGGCTGCCATTCATATTGCCAGCAACTCAGTCTTCCATGAAAGAACCAAGCATATTGAAGTAGACTGCCACAAAGTTAGACAAGCTGTGGAGAAGCAAATCATCCTACCTTGTTACACAAGAAGTGAAGACCAGCTTGCTGACATTTTCACCAAGGCAGCAAGCACTAAAGTCTTTGAGTTCATCCACTCTAAGTTGGGACTCATAGACCTCACATCTCACTGACCTCTACTCTTTTTCCTTAGTGTGCTTTTGTCCCACTGGGTTTTTCACACTAAGGTTTTAATGAGGGAGGTTCTTCATGTTTCCAAGCCTGATCAGTTCCTAGGATCAAGCTTGAGGGGGAGTATTGAGATGAAGAACCAAAGATAAGAATATGCATTGACAAGAGAAGACAAAGAGAAGATCAGATGTTGCGGTTACTTGAGAGAGAAGACATTCCGTACAGTCTTGGATAAGAAGTAACCAACTATGCCCTAACTTTCCTTGAGAGGCAAGGAACTGATGTGAACTCATCCAGAGTATCCTCAGAGACCAATGAGGCTGTTGGGAGTGAGTTTGGCTGGATTCAAATTCAATTATGGAAGAAAGTCACATGTTAAGCTTAAGAAGAGAGTTGTTGGTGTCATGTCACTTTCACTGGATCAGAGAGCCTTATTATATTATTTTCCTTTTGTTTATTATTTATGTCATTGTCTAATGCCTCTATATAATCTGTATGCAACCAGATGAATTGAATTAAGGAGCTTTAGTCTCCCATTTCGAATTACTCTCTCCCTCTCTCTTGCTATACTCTCTCTTTGTCCAGAAACTTGTTCTTGTGTTCTGGAGTTCTTCTCTTCTGTTCTTCACACAAACACTTCGAATCTCCCTTATTCTCACCCATATCTCATCTAAATTCTCAATTCTAACAGTAGATAGATTTTCTAAGATGACACATTTCATAGCTTGTCATAAGACTGATGATGCATTACATGTTGCTAACTTGTTCTTTAAGGAGATAGTACGTTTGCATGGCATGCCTAGAACTATATTGTATCAGATAGAGATGCTAAGTTCTTGAGTTACTTCTGGAAGACCCTTTGGTCTAAACTAGGCACTAAACTTTTGTTCTCTACTACTTGTCATTCGCAAACTGATGGACAAACTGAGGTAGTTAATAGGACACTAGGAACTCTCTTATGTGCATTCATCAAAAAGAACTTGAAATCATGGGAAGACTATTTGCCTCATTGTGAATTTTCATATTACCATTCTGCTTCTAAGTTCTCCCCTTTTGAAATTGTTTATGGGTTCAATCCCACCTCTCCTTTAGATCTAATGCCTTTACCTGAGTGTGGAAGAGTTAGTATTGATGGCAAGAAGAAAGCAGAGATGGTGAAACAGATCCATGAACAAGCAAGGCACAATATTGAGGAAAAGACCAAGCAGTATGTCAAACAAGCAAACAAAGGCAGGCGTGAGATGGTCTTTGAAGTAGGTGACAAAGTGTGGTTCACCTTAGAAAGGAGAGATTTCCAAATGAAAGGAAATCCAAATTGATGTCAAGGATAGATGGTTCATTCAAGATCATTAAGAAGATCAGCAACAATGCATACAAGCTGGACCTCCAAGGTAAGTATGATGTATCTAAAAGCTTCAATGTTACTGATTTGGTTCTTTTTGTGGCAGATGAACCAGATTTGAGGACAAATCCTTTTCAAGTGGGAGAGGATGATGTGATCATGGACCAGTGCAACAAAGAAGAGGATGTAACCAGGAATGCACCCATGGACCAACCAGCTATTGAAGATGCCTTAGCCATTCCAAAAGGTCCCATGACTCGTTCCAGAACTAAGAAACTAAATAGAGCCATTGGAGGATTACTTAGACTAGTATGGAAACAAGAAGAAGGTCTTGGACAAAGCTTGATGATCCGAGATACCTTGATCGCCATTCAAGTTATCTCCTCATCTAGCTGAGTTAGTACTTAGGCAAGTACTTGTGTGTGCTCTTTTCCTTGCTCTTGGTTTTGTCCCAAAGAGGTTTTCCGGAGGAAGATTTTTAACGAGGCCACAAGCTACTTCACACATCACCTAGGTGCTAATATCGGCCCAAGCCTAAGGAGACTACTCTATCTATATCTATTTATCTTATGTTCCGTTTTAGAATATAGTTTCTATGTTATGTTATTCCCGAAACCTAAGGCATATTCCTTGGTTTCTCTATTTAAACGCTTGTAAACACTCATTCTGGATCAAGCAGTCTTTTAGCTAAAAACCTTTTGTCTACTCTTTCTCTCTTCTTTGTCGAGTGCAAGAGCTTGCTGGTGAGTCATATCTTGCGTCTAAGGGTTCTAGTTTGGTGTGTTATATCTGATCTAGTTCCTAGGAGTCAATCCTACCAGAATGAATCACGATGTAAGAAGCTTGATTCTAATCAAACCAGAATGAATAACGATGTAAGAAGCTTGATTTGGACTCATTAATCAGTGTTGAATCACCCTGAAGTTGAATCAAGATCATAGGAGTTATGATGAAGAAGTTATCTCACTTTTAACCGAAGTGATTCCAGTTTACCCTGTTTGGAGATTTGACAATTTCTTCTTGATACAAATAAATCCAGAATGAATCACGATTTAAGAAGCTTGAATTGAATTCATAAATCAGTTTAGAATCACCCTGAATTTGAATCAAGATCATAGGAGTTATGATGAAGAAGTTATCCCACTTTTAACCGAAGTGAATCCAGTTTGCCCTTTTTGGAGATTTGGCAATTTATTCTTGATACTAATAAAACCAGAAGGAATCACGATGTAAGAAGCTTGATTTGGACTTATTAATCAGTGTAGAATCACCCTGAAGTTTAATCAAGATCATAGGAGTTATGATGAAGAAGTTATCCGACTTTTAACGGAAGTGATTCCAGTTTACCCTGTTTGGAGATTAGGCAATTTCTTCTTGATACAGATAAAACCAGAATGAATCACGATGTAAGAAGCTTGATTTGGACTCATAAGTCAGTGTAGAATCACCCTGAAGTTGAATCAAGATCATAGGAGTTATGATGAAGAAGTTATCCCACTTTTAACCGAAGTGACTCCAATTTACCTTGTTTAGAGATTTAGCAATTTCTTCTTGATTCTAATCAAACCAGAATAAATCAAGATTTAAGAAGCTTGATTTGGACTCATAAATCAGTTCAGAATCATCCTGAAGTTGAATCAATATCACTCGACTTATGATGAAGAAGTTATCCCACTTTTAACCGAAGTGATTCCAATTTGCCCTGTTTGGAGATTTGGCAAATTATTCTTGATACTAATAAAAACAGAATGAATCACAATGTAAGAAGCTTGATCTGGACTCATTAATCAGTGTAGAATCACCCTGAATTTGAATCAAGATCATAGGAGTTATGATGAAGAAGTTATCCCACTTTTAACCGAAGTGATTCCATTTTGCCCGGTTTGGAGAGTTGGCAATTTCTTCTTGATACTAATAAAACCAGAACGAATCACGATGTAAGAAGCTTGATTTGGACTCATAAATAATTTTAAAATCACCCAGAAGTTGAATCAAGATGATAGGAGTTATGATGAAGAAGTTATCCCACTTTTAACCGAAGTGACTCCAATTTACCTTGTTTGGAGATTTGGCAATCTCTTCTTGATTCTAATCAAACCAGAATGAATCAAGATGTAAGAAGGTTGATTTGGACTCATAAATCAGTTCAGAATCATCCTGAAGTTGAATCAATATCATTTGACTTATGATGAAGAGGTTATTCCACTTTTAACCGAAGTGATTGCAGTTTACCCTGTTTGGAGATTTGGTAATTTCTTCTTGATTCTAATCAAACCAGAATGAATCACGATGTAAGAAGCTTGATTTTTACTCATAAATCAGTGTACAATCACCCTCAAGTTGAATCAATATCATAGGAGTTATGATGAAGAAGTTATCCCACTTTAAACCAAAGTGATTCCAGTTTGCCCTATTTAGAGATTTTGCAAATTATTCTTGATACTAATAAAACCAGAATGAATCACGATGTAAGAAGCTTAATTTGGACTCATTAATCAGTGTATAATCACCCTGAATTTGAATCAAGATCATAGGAGTTATGATGAAAAAATTATCTCACTTTTAACCGAAGGGATTCCAGTTTTCGCTGTTTGGAGATTTGGCAATTTCTTCTTGATACAAATAAAACCAGAATGAATCAAGATGTAAGAAGCTTGATTTGGACTCATAAATCAGTTTAGAATCACCCTGAATTTGAATCAAGATCATAGGAGTTATGATGAAGAAGTTATCCCACTTTTAACCGAAGTGACTCCAGTTTACCTTGTTTGGAGATTTGGCAATTTCTTCTTGATTCTAATTAAACCAGAATGAATCAAGATGTAAGAAGTTTGATTTGGACTCATAAATAAGTGTAGAATCATCCTGAAGTTGAATCAATATCATTGGATTTATGATGAAGAAGTTATCCCACTTTTAACCGAAGTGATTCCAGTTTGTCCTATTTGGAGATTTGGAAATTTCTTCTTGATTCTAATCAAACGATAATGAATCAAGATGTAAGAAGCTTTATTTGGACTTATAAATCAGTGTAGAATGACCCTGAAGTTGAATCAAGATCATAGGAGTAATGATGAAGAAGTTATCCCACTTTTAACCAAAGTGATTCCAGTTTGCCCTGTTTGGAGATTTGGCAATTTCTTCTTAATACTAATAAAACCAGAATGAATCATGATGTAATAAGCTTGATTTGGAATCATAAATCAGTGTAGAATCACCCTGAAGTTGAATCAAGATCATAGGAGTTATGGTGAAGAAGTTATCTCACTTTTAACCGAAGTGATTCAAGTTTGCCCTGTTTGGAGAGTTGGCAATTTCTTCTTGGTTCTAATCAAAAAATAATGAATCAAGATGTAAGAATCTTGATTTGGACTCATAAATCAGTGGATAATCACCCTGAATTTGAATCAATATCATAGGAGTTATGATGAAGAAGTTATCCCACTTTTAACCGAAGTGAATCCAGTTTACCCTGTTTGGAGATTTGGCAATTTCTTCTTGATACTAATAAAACCAGAATGAATCACGATATAAGAAGCTTTATTTGGACTAATAAATCAGTGTAGAATCACCCTGAAGTTGAATCAAGATCATAGGAGTTATGATGAAGAAGTTATCCCACTTTTAACCGAAGTGACTCCAATTTACCCTGTTTGGAGATTTGGCAATTTCTTCTTAATTCTAATCAAACCAGAATTAATCATGATGTAAGAAGCTTGATTTGGAATCATAAAGCAGTGGATAATCGCTCTGAATTTGAATCAATATCATAGGAGTTACGATGAAGTAGCTATCCCTCTTTTAACCGAAGTCATTCCAGTTTACCATGTTTGGGTTTTTGTCAATTATTTTTGATTTTAATCAAACCAGAATGAATCAAGATGTTTGAATCTTTATTTGGATTCACAAATCAGTGGATAATGACCCTGAAGTTGAATCAATATCATAGGAGTTATGATGAAGAAGTTATCCCACTTTTCATCGAAGTGATTCCAGTTTACCATGTTTGGAGATTTGACAATTCCTTAATGATTCTAATCAAACCAGAATGAATCACGATGTAAGAAACTTGATTTGGACTCATAAATAAGTGGATAATCACCCTGAATTCTAACCAATATCATAGGAGTTATGATGAAGAAGTATCCCACTTTTAACCGAAGTGATTCCAGTTTACCCTGTTTGGAGATTTGACAATTTCTTAATTATTCTAATCAAACCAGAATGAATCACGATGTAAGAAGCTTGATTTAGACTCATAAATAAGTGGATAATCACCATGAATTGTAACCACTATCATAGGACTTATGATGAAGAAGTTATCCCACTTTTAACCGAAGTGATTCCCGTTTACCATGTTTGGAGATTTGACAAATTCTTCTTAATTCTAATCAAACTAGAATAAATCACAATGTAAAAAGATTTATTTGGACACATAAATCAGTGGATAGTCACCCTGAAATTGAATTAATATCATAGGAGTTATGATGAAGAAGTTATCCCACTTTTAATCGAAGTGATTCGAGTTTACCCTGTTTGGAGATTTGGTAATTTCTTAATGATTCTAATCAAACCAGAAAGAAACACGATGTAAGAAGCTTGATTTTGACTCATAAATCAGTGGATAATAACCATGAAGTTGAATCAATATCATAGGAGTTATGATGAAGAAGTTATCAAACTTTTAATAGAAGTGACTCTAGTTTATCTTTTTTGGAGATTTGGCGATTTATTCTTTATTCTAATCAGAAAAGATTAATTCAAGATATAAGAATATTTATTTGGAATCATAAATAAGTGGATAACCACCCTGAAGTTGAATCTATATCATAGGAGTTATGATGAAGAAGTTATCCCACTTTTAATCAAAGTGATTCCAGTTTACCCTGTTTGGAGATTTGACAATTTCTTAATGATTCTAATCAAACCATAATGAGTCACGATGTAAGAAGCTTGATTTGACCTCATAAATAAGTGGATAATCACCCTGAAGTAGAACCAATGTCATAGGAGTTATGATGAAGAAGTTATCTCACTTTTAACCGAAGTGATTCCAATTTACCCTAATTGGAGATTTGGAAATTTCTTCTTATTTCTAATTAAACCAGAATTAATCATGATGGTAAAACATTTATTTGGACTCATAAATCAGTGGATAATCACCCTGAAGTTGAATCAATATCATAGGAGTTATGATGAAGAATTTATCCCACTTTTCATCGAAGTGATTCTAGTGTATCATGTTTGGATATTTGACAATTTCTTCTTAATTCAAATCAAACCAGAATGAATCACGATGTAAAAAGCTTGATTTGGACTCATAAATAAGTGGATAATCACCTTGAATTTGAGCCAAAACATAGAAGTTATGATGAAGAAGTTATACCACTTTTAATCGAAGTGATTCAAGTTTATCATGCTTGGAGATTTAGCATTTCTTCTTGATTTTAATCAAAACAAAATGAATTAAGATGTAAGAATCTTGATTTTCGATTCATAAATCAGTGGATAATCACCATGAAGTTGAATCAATATCATAAGAGTTATGATGAAGAAGTTATCCCACTTTTAACCGAAGTGATTCCAATTTACCCTATTTGGAGATTTGACAATTTCTTCTTGATTCTAATCAAACCAGAATAAATCAAGATGCAAGAAGCTATATTTATACTCAAAAATCAGTTGATAATCACCCTGAAGTTGAATCAATATCATTGGAGTTATGATGAAGAAGTTATTCCACTTTTAACCGAAGTGATTCCAGTTTACCCTGCTTGGAGATTTGGTAGTTCTTTCTTGATTCTAATCAAATAATAATAAATCAAGATGAAAGAAGCTTTAATTGGACTAATAAAATCAGTGGATAATCACCCTGAAGTTGAACCAATATCATAGGAGTTATGATGAAGAAGTTATCCCTCTTTTAACCGAAGTGATTCCAGTTGACCCTATTTGGAGATTTGGCAATTCTTATTGATTTTAATCAAACAAAAATGAATCAAGATGTAAGAATATTGATTTGGACTCATAATTAAGTGGATAATCACCCTGAATTTGAACCAATATCATAGGCGTTATGATGAAGAAGTTATCTCACTTTTAACTGAAGTGATTCCAATTAACCCTAATTGGAGATTTGGAAATTTCTTCTTAATTCTAATTAAACCAGAATGAATCACGATAGAAAAATATTGATTTGGACTCATAAATCAGTGTATAGTCACCCTGAAGTTGAATCAATATCATAGGAGTTATGATGAAGAAGTTATCCCACTTTTCATCGAAGTGATTCTAGTTTACCCTGTTTGGAGATTTGACAATTCCTTAATGATTCTAATCAAACCAGAATGAATCACGATGTAAAAACCTTGATTTGGACTCATAGTGGATAATCACTCTGAAGTTGAATCAATATAATAGGAGTTATGATGAAGAAGTTATCCCACTTTTAACCGAAGTGATTCCAGTTTACCCTGTTTGGAGATTTGACAATTTCTTCTTGATTCTAATCAAACCTGATAGAATCAGGATTTATGAAGCTTTATTTGGAATCATATATAAGTGGATAATCACCCTGAGGTTGAATCAATATCATAGGAGTTATGATGAAGAAGATATCCCACTTTTAACCAAAATGATTCCAATTTACCATGTTTGGAGATTTGGCAATTTCTTCTTGATTCTAATCAAAACAGAATGAATCAAGATAAAGAAGATTTATTTGGACTCAAAAATCAGTGGAAAATCACCCGGAATTTGAACCAATATCATAGGAGTTTTGATGAAGAAGTTATCCCATTTTTAACCGCAGTGATTCAAGTTTACCCTGTTTGGAAATTTGGAAATTTCTTCTTAATTATAATCAACCCAGAATGAATCAAGATGTAAGAAGCTTTATTTGGATTCATAAATCAGTGGATCACCCCCCACTTTTAATCAATATCATAGGAGTTATGATGAAGAAGTTATCCCTCTTCTAACCGAAGTGATTCCAATTTACCCTGTTTGGAGATTTAGCAATTCTTCTTGATTTTAATCAAACCATAATGAATCAAGATGTAAAAATCTTGATTTGGATTCATAGATCAGTGGATAATCACCCTAATGTTGAATCAATATCATGAGAGTTATGATGAAGAAGTTATCCCACTTTTAACCGAAGTAATTCCAATTTACCCTTTTTGGAGATTTGACAATTTCTTCTTGATTCTAATCAAACCATAATGAATCAAGATGCAAGAAGCTTTATTTAGACTCAAAAATCAGTGGATAATCACTCTGAAGTTGAATCAATATCATAGGAGTTATGATGAAGAAGTTATTCCACTTTTAATTGAAGTGATTCAAGTTTACCCTATTTGGAGATTTGACCATTTCCTAATGATTGTAATCAAACCAGAATGATTCATGATGTAAGAATCTTTATTTGGACTCATAAATCTGTATATAACCACCTTGAAGTTGAACCAATGTCATAGGAGTTATGGTGAAGAAGTTATTCCACTTTTAACCGAAGTGATTTCTGTTTACCATGTTTGGAGATTTGGCAATTTCTACTTAATTCTAATCAAACCAGAATGAATCACGATGTAAGAAGCTTGATTTGGACTCATAAATCAGTGGATTATCACCCTGAATTTGAGCCAATATCATAGGAGTTATGATGAAGAAGTTATCCCACTTTTAATCGAAGTGATTCCAGTTTACCATGTTTGGAGATTTGGCAATTTCTTAATGATTCTAATAAAACCATAATGAATCACGTTGTTAGAAGCTTGATTTGGACTCATAAATCATTGGATAATCACTCTGAATTTGAACCAATATCGTAGGAGTTATAATGAAGAAGTTATCCCACTTTTACCCAATGTGATTCAAGTTTACCCTAATTGGAGATTTGGCAATTTCTTCTTACTTTTAATTAAACCAGAATGAATCACTATGTAAAAATCTTGATTTGGACTCATAAATCAGTGTATAGTCACCCGGAAGTTGAATCAATATCATAGGAGTTATGATGAAGAAGTTATCTCAATTTTAATCGAAGTTATTCCAGTGTATCCAGTTTGGAGAGTTAGCAATTTCATCTTAATTATAATCAAACCATAATGAATCATGATGTAAAAAGCTTCATTTGGACTCATAAATCAGTGGATAGTCACCCTGAAGTGTAATCAATATCATAGGAGTTATGATGAACAAGTTACCCACTTTTAACCGAAATGGTTCCAGTTTACTTTGTTAGGAGATTTGGCAATTTCTTCTTAATTCTAATTAAACCAGAATGAATCACGATGTAAAAAGATTGATTTGGACTCATAAATCAGTGTATAGTCACCCTGAAATTGAATCAATATCATAGGAGTTATGATGAAGAAATTATCCCACTTTTTATCGATGTGATTCTAGTTTACCCTGTTTGGAGATTTGGTAATTTCTTCTTGATTCTAATAAAACCAGAATAAGTCAAAATGCAAGAATCTTTAATTGGACTCAAAAATCAGTGGATAATCACCCTGAAGTTGAACCAATATCATAGGAGTTATGATGAAGAAGTTATCCCTCTTTTAACCAAAGTGATTCCAGGTTACCCTGTTTGGAGATTTGGCAATTCTTATTGATTTTAATCAAACAAAAATGAATCAAGATGTAAGAATATTGATTTGTACTCATAAATAAGTGGATAATCACCATGAATTTGAACCAATATCATAGGCGTTATGATGAAGAAGTTATCTCACTTTTAACCGAAGTGACTCCAATTAACCCTTATTGGAGATTTGGAAATTTCTTCTTAATTCTAATTAAACCAGAATGAATCATGATGGAAAAAGATTTGTTTGGACTCATAAATCAGTGTATAGTCACCCTGAAGTTGAATCAATATCATAGGAGTTATGATGAAGAAGTTATCCCACTTTTCATCGAAGTGATTCTAGTTTACCCTGTTTGGAGATTTGACAATTCCTTAATGTTTCTAATCAAACCAGAATGAATCAAGATGTAAGAAACTTGATTTGGACTCATAAATAAGTGGATAATCACCCTGAATTCTAACCAATATCATAGGAGTTATGATGAAGAAGTTATCCCACTTTTAACCGAAGTGATTCCAGTTTATCCTGTTTGGAGATTTGACAATTTCTTCTTAATTCTAATAAAACCAGAATGAATCACGATGTAAAAAGCTTTATTTGGACACATAAATCAGTGGATAGTCACCATAATATTGAATCAATATCATAGGAGTTATGATGATGAAGTTATCCCACTTTTAATCAAAGTGATTTCAGTTTACCCGGTTTGGAGATTTGGCAATTTCTTAATGATTCTAATCAAACCATAATGAATCAGGATGTAAGAATCTTGATTTGGACTCATAAATAAGTGGATAATCACCTTGAATTTGAGCCAAAATCATAGAAGTTATGATGAAGAAGTTATCCCACTTTTAACCGAAGTGATTGCAGTTTAACCTAATTGGAGATTTGAAGTTTCTTCTTAATTCTAATTAAACCAGAATGAATCACGATGGAAAAATATTGATTTGGACTCATAAATCAGTGTATAGTCACCCTGAAGTTGAATCAATATCATAGGAGTTATGATGAAGAAGTTATCCCACTTTTCAACGAAGTGATTCTAGTTTACCCTGTTTGGAGATTTGACAATTTCTCAATGATTCTAATCAAACCAGAATGAATCACGATGTAAGAATCTTGATTTGGTCTCATAAATCAGTGGATAATCACCCTGAATTTGAACCACTATCAAAGGAGTTATAATGAAGTAGTTATCTTACTTTTACCCGAAGTGACTCTAGTTTACCGTAATTGGAGATTTGGCAATTTATTCTTAATTCTAATTAAACCAAAATGAACCACGATGTAAAAATATTGATTTGGACTAATATATCAGTGTATAGTCACCCTGAAGTTGAACCAATATCATAGGAGTTATGATGAAGAAGTTATCCCATTTTTAACCGAAGTGATTCAAGTTTACCATGTTTGGAAATTTAGAAATTTCTTCTTAATTATAATCAAACCAGAATGAATCAAGATGTAAGAAGCTTTATTTGGATTCATAAATCAGTGGATCACCCCCACTTTTAATCAATATCATAGGAGTTATGATGAAGAAGTTATCCCTCTTCTAACCGAAGTGATTCCAATTTACCTTGTTTGGAGATTTAGCAATTCTTCTTGATTTTAATCAAACCAGAATGAATCAAGATGTAAAAATCTTGATTTGGATTCATAAATCAGTGGATAATCACCCTGAAATTGAATCAATATCATAGGAGTTATGATGAACAAGTTATTCCACTTTTAGCCGAAGTGATTCTAGTTTACCATGTTTGGAGATTTGGCAATTTCTTCTTGATTCTAATCAAACCAGAATGAATCAAGATAAAGAAGATTTATCTGGACTCAAAAATCAGTGGATAATCACCCTGAAGTTGAACCAATATCATAGGAGTTATGATGAAGAAGTTATCCCATTTTTAACCTAAGTGATTCAAGTTTACCCTGTTTGGAGATTTGGAGATTTCTTCTTAATTATAATCAAACCAGAATGAATCAAGATGTAAGAAGCTTTATTTGGATTCATAAATCAGTGGATAACCACCCTGAAGTTTAATCAATATCATAGGAGTTATGATGAAGAACTTAATCCTCTTCTAACCGAAGTGATTCCAGTTTACCCTGTTTGGAGATTTAGCAATTTTTTTCTTATTTTAATCAAACCAGAATGAATCAAGATGTAAAAATCTTGTTTTGGATTCATAAATAAGTGGATAATCACAATGAAGTTGAATCAATATCATAAGAGTTATGAAGAAGAAGTTATCCCGCTTTTAACCGAAGTGATTCCAATAAACCTTTTTGGAGATTTGGCAATTTCTTCTTGATTCTAATCAAACCAGATTAAATCAAGATGCAGGAAGCTTTATTTATACTCAAAAATCAGTGGATAATCACCCTGAACTTGAATCAATATCATTGGAGTTATGATGAAGAAGTTATTTCATTTTTAACCGAAGTGATTCAAGTTTACCCTGCTTGGAGATTTGGTAGTTGTTTCTTGATTCTAATCAAATTATAATAAATCAAGATGAAAGAATCTTTAAGTGGACTAAAAAATCAGTGGATAATCACCCTGAAGTTGAACCAATATCATAGGAGTTATGATGAAGAAGTTATCCTACTTTTTACCGAAGTGATTCCAGTTTGCCCTTTTTTCAGATTTGGAAAATTCTTCTTAATTATAATCAAACCAGAATGAATCACGATGTAAAAAGCTTGATTTGAACTCATAAATTAGTGGATAATGACCCTGAAGTTGAATCAATATCATAATAGTTATGATGAAGAAGTTATCCCACTTTTAATCGAAGTGATTCCAGTTTACTTTATTTGGAGATTTGGCAATTTGTTAATTATTCTAATCAAACCAGAATGAATCTATAACGCTCCGACCGCCCACGGCTAATAGGCTACCCACGCCCGCTCTCTCGGCCCGTGGATCCCATCCCGTTCCAACAGTCGGTGCGTTAATTTTCCAAGGCTCAAAATCATTGTTTACTGTCCCTGCAATCACCACCTCGACCTTTCCCCGTGTTTTAACTTCACTCGCACGGTATGTAGAATCATTTCCCGATAGGTCACCCATCCTTTCACTACTCCAGCATAAGCACGCTTAACCCTGGAGTTCTAAACGAATGTGTGATGGAAAAGGTAAGTCAACTTTAGTGATATAGGTAGTTAAATCAATTCTCTTAAGCCTTTCCACATATCACAACTCGGGATGTTACAATTCACCCCTCTCAAAGAACGTAACGCCCTTGTTGCACCCCTGACAGGTCTCAAGACGCCTCTCGGGTCAGAACCGAGATGGCTAACCAGCTCTGATACCACTTATAACGCTCCGATCGCCCATTGCTAATAGGCCACCCACTCCTGCTCTCTCGGCCCGTGGACCCCATCCCATTCCAACGGTCGGTGCGTTAATTTTCCAAGGCTCGAAATCATTGTTTATTGTCCCTGCAATCACCACCTCGACCTTTCTCCGTGTTTTGGCTTCACTCGCACGGTATCGCGAATCACTTCCCGATAGGTCACCCATCCTTTCACTACTCCAGCATAAGCACGCTTAACCCTGGAGTTCTAAACGGATGTGTGACGGAAAAGGTAAGTCAACTTTGGTGATATAGGTAGTCAAATCAATTTTCTTAAGCCTTTCCACATATCACAACTCGGGATGTTACAGAATCATGATGTAAAAATCTTGATTTGGACTCATTAATCAGTGGATAATCACCCTGAATTTGAACCAATATCATAGGAGTTATGATGAAGAAGTTATCCCACTTTTAACCGAAGTTATTCCAGTTTATCATGTTTGGAGTGTTTGAAATTTCTTCTTAATTCTAATCAAACCAGAATGAATCACGATGTAAAAAGCTTTATTTGGACTCATAAATCAGTGGATTATCACCCTGAAGTTGAATCAATATCATAGGAGTTATGATGAAGAAGTTATCCCACTTTTAACCGAAGTGATTCTAGTTTACCCTATTTGGACATTTGGCAATTTCTTCTTAATTCTAATCAAACCAGAATGAATCACGATGTAAAAATCTTGATTTGGAATCATAAATGAGTGGATAGTCACCCTGAAGTTGAACCAATATCATAGGAGTTATGATGAAGAAGTTATTGCACTTTTAATCGAAGTGATTTCAATTTTTCCTGTTTGGAGATTTGGCAATTTCTTAATGATTTTAATCAAACCAGAGTGAATGATGATGTAATAAGATTGATTTGGACTCATAAATAAGTGGATAATCACCCTGAATTGTAACCAATATCATAGGAGTTATGATGAAGAAGTTATCCCACTTTTAACCGAAGTGATTCAAGTTTACCATGTTTGGAGATTTGACAATTTCTTCTTAATTCTAATCTAACTAGAATAAATAACGATGTAAAAAAGCTTTATTTGGACGCATAAATTAGTGGATATTCACCCTGAAGTTGAACCAATATCATAGGAGTTATGATGAAGAAGTTATCGCACTTTTAATCGAAGTGATTTCAATTTTTCCTGTTTGGAAATTTGGCAATTTATTAATGATTCTAATCAAACCAGAATGAATCACGATGTAAGAAGCTTTATTTGGACTCATAAATCAGTGGATAATCACCATGAAGTTGAATCAATATCATAGGCGTTATGATGAAGAAGTTATCCCACTTTTAATCGAAGTGACTCCAGTTTACTCTGTTTGGAGATTTGGCAATTTCTTCTTTATTCTAATCAGACAAGATTGATTCAAGATGTAAGAATATTGATTTGGACATATAAATCAGTGGAAAACCACCCTGAAGTTGAATCAATATCATAGGAGTTATGATGAAAAGTTATCCCTCTTTTAACCGAAGTGATTCCAGTTTACCCTGTTTGGAGATTTGGCAATTTCTTCTTGATTCTAATCAAACCAGAATGAATCAAGATGTAAGAAGCTTTATTTGGACTAATATATCAGTGGATAATCACCCTGAAGTTGAACCAATATCATAGGAGTTATGATGAAGAAGTTATCTCACTTTTAACCGAAGTGATTCCCATTTACCCTAATTGGAGATTTGGAAATTTCTTATTAATTCTAATTTAACTAGAATGAATCACGATGGAAAAAGATTGACTTGGACTCATAAATCACTATATAGTCACACTGAAGTTGAATCAATATCATAGGAGTTATGATGAAGAAGTTATCCTACTTTTCATCAAAGTGATTCTAGTTTATCCTGTTTGGAGATTTGGCAATTTCTTCTTAATTCTAATCAAACCAGAATGAATCAAGATGTAAAAATCTGGATATGGAATCTTAAATATGTGGATAATCACACTGAAGTTGAGCCAATATCATAGGAGTTATGATGAAGAAGTTATCCCACTTTTAATCGAAGTGATTCCAGTTTACCCTTTTTGGAGATTTGACAATTTCTTAATGATTCTAATCAAACCTGAATGAATCACGATGTAAGAATCTTGATTTGGACTCATAAATCAGTGGATAATCACCCTGAAATTGAACCAATATCATAGGAGTTATGATGAACAAGTTATTCCACTTTTAGCCGAAGTGATTCTAGTTTACCATGTTTGGAGATTTGGCAATTTCTTCTTGATTCTAATAAAACCAGAATGAATCAAGATAAAGAAGTTTTATCTGGACTCAAAAATCAGTGGATAATCACCCTGAAGTTGAACCAATATCATAGGAGTTATGATGAAGAAGTTATCCCCTTTTTAACCGAAGTGATTCAAGTTTACCCTGTTTGGAGATTTGGAAATTTCTTCTTAATTATAATCAAACCAGAATGAATCAAGATGTAAGAAGCTTTATTTGGATTCATAAATCAGTGGATAACCACCCTGAAGTTTAATCAATATCATAGGAGTTATGATGAAGAACTTATCCCTCTTCTAACCGAAGTGATTCCAGTTTACCCTCTTTGGAGATTTAGCAATTTTTTTTTTATTTTAATCAAACCAGAATGAATCAAGATGTAAAAATCTTGATTTGGATTCATAAATCAGTGGATAATCACCCTGAAGTTGAATCAATATCATAAGAGTTATGATGAAGATGTTATCCCACTTTTAACCGAAGTGATTCCAATATACCTTTTTTGGAGATTTGGCAATTTCTTCTTGATTCTAATCAAACCAGAATAAATCAAGATGCAAGAAGCTTTATTTATACTCAAAATAAGTGGATAATCACCCTGAAGTTGAATCAATATCATTGGAGTTATGATGAAGAAGTTATTCCACTTTTAACCGACGTGATTCCAGTTTACCATGCTTGGAGATTTGGTAGTTGTTTCTTGATTCTAATCAAATCATAATAAATCAAGATGAAATTCTTTAATTGGAATAAAAAATCAGTGGATAATCACCCTGAAGTTGAACCAATATCATAGGAGTTATGATGAAGAAGTTATCCTACTTTTTAACGAAGTGATTCCAGTTTGCCCTTTTTGGAGATTTGGCAAATTCTTCTTAATTCTAATCAAACCAGAATGAATCACGATGTAAAAAGCTTGATTTTAACTAATAAATTAGTGGATAATGACCCTGAAGTTGAATCAATATCATAATAGTTATGATGAAGAAGTTATCCCACTTTTAATCGAAGTGATTCCAATTTACTTTACTTGGAGATTTGGCAATTTGTTAATGATTCTAATCAAACCAGAATGAATCTATAACGCTCCGACCGCCCACGGCTAATAGGCCACCCACGCCCGCTCTCTCGGCCCGTGGACCCCATCCCGTTCCAATGGTCGGTGCGTTAATTTTGTAAGGCTCAAAATCATTGTTTACTGTCCCTGCAATCACCACCTCGACCTTTCCTCGTGTTTTGGCTTCACTCGCACGGTATGGAGAATCACTTCCCGATAGGTCACCCATCCTTTCACTACTCCAGCATAAGCACGCTTAACCTTGGAGTTCTAAACGGATGTGTGACGGAAAAGGTAACTCAACTTTGGTGATATTGGTAGTCAAATCAATTCTCTTAAGCCTTTCGACATATCACAAATCGGGATGTTACAATTCGACCTTTCCCCGTGTTTTGGCTTCACTCGCACGGTATGGAGAATCACTTCCCGATAGGTCACCCATCCTTTCACTACTCCAGAATAAGCACGCTTAACCTTGGAGTTCTAAACGGATGTGTGACGGAAAAGGTAAGTCAACTTTGGTGATATAGGTAGTCAAATCAATTCTCTTAAGCCTTTCCACATATCACAACTCGGGATGTTATAATTCACCCCCTCTCAAAGAACGTAACACCCTCGTTGCGCCCCTGACAGGTCTCAAGACGCCTCTCGGATCAGAACCGAGATGGATAACCAGCTCTGATACCACTTATAACGCTCCGATCGCCCGTGGACCCCATCCCGTTCCAACGGTCGGTGCGTTAATTTTCCAAGGCTCGAAATCATTGTTTATTGTCCCTGCAATCACCACCTCGACCTTTCTCCGTGTTTTGGCTTCACTCGCACGGTATCGCGAATCACTTCCCGATAGGTCACCCATCTTTTCACTACTCCAGCATAAGCACGCTTAACCCTAGAGTTCTAAACGGATGTGTGACGGAAAAGGTAAGTCAACTTTGGTGATATAGGTAGTCAAATAAATTCTCTTAAGCCTTTCCACATATCACAACTCGGGATGTTACAGAATCATGATATAAAAATCTTGATTTGGACTCATTAATCAGTGGATAATCACCCTGAATTTGAACCAATATCATAGGAGTTATGATGAAGAAGTTATCCCACTTTTAACCGAAGTTATTCCAGTTTATCATGTTTGGAGTGTTTGAAATTTCTTCTTGATTCTAATCAAACCAGAAGGAATCACGATGTAAAAAGCTTTATTTGGACTCATAAATCAGTGGATTGTCACCCTGAAGTTGAATCAATATCATAGGAGTTATGATGAAGAAGTTATCCCACTTTTAATCGAAGTGATTCCAGTTTACCCTTTTTGGAGATTTGACAATTTCTTAATGATTCTAATCAAACCAGAATGAATCACGATGTAAGAATCTTTATTTAGACTCATAAATCAGTGGATAATCACCCTGAAATTGAACCAATATCATAGGAGTTATGATGAACAAGTTATTCCACTTTTAGCCGAAGTGATTCTAGTTTACCATGTTTGGAGATTTGGCAATTTCTTCTTGATTCTAATAAAACCAGAATGAATCAAGATAAAAAAGTTTTATCTGGACTCAAAAATCAGTGGATAATCACCCTGAAGTTGAACCAATATCATAGGAGTTATGATGAAGAAGTTATCCCATTTTTAACCGAAGTGATTCAAGTTTACCCTGTTTGGAGATTTGGAAATTTCTTCTTAATTATAATCAAACCAGAATGAATCAAGATGTAAGAAGCTTTATTTGGATTCATAAATCAGTGGATAACCACCCTGAAGTTTAATCAATATCATAGGAGTTATGATGAAGAACTTATCCCTCTTCTAACCGAAGTGATTCCAGTTTACCCTCTTTGGAGATTTAGCAATTTTTTTATTTTAATCAAACCAGAATGAATCAAGATGTAAAAATCTTGATTTGGATTCATAAATCAGTGGATAATCACCCTGAAGTTGAATCAATGTCATAAGAGTTATGATGAAGAAGTTATCCCACTTTTAACCGAAGTGATTCCAATATACCTTTTTGGAGATTTGGCAATTTCTTCTTGATTCTAATCAAACCAGAATAAATCAAGATGCAAGAAGCTATATTTATACTCAAAAATCAGTTGATAATCACCCTGAAGTTGAATCAATATCATTGGAGTTATGATGAAGAAGTTATTCCACTTTTAACCGAAGTGATTCCAGTTTACCC
Organism: Moricandia moricandioides; assembly: GCA_905132885.1. Classification (NCBI taxonomy): domain Eukaryota; kingdom Viridiplantae; phylum Streptophyta; class Magnoliopsida; order Brassicales; family Brassicaceae; genus Moricandia; species Moricandia moricandioides. The sequence goes on from CAJHQQ010003604.1 coordinate 19,240, forward strand.
TGCTTGGAGATTTGGTAGTTCTTTCTTGATTCTAATCAAATAATAATAAATCAAGATGAAAGAAGCTTTAATTGGACTAAAAAAATCAGTGGATAATCAACCTGAAGTTGAACCAATATCATAGGAGTTATGATGAAGAAGTTATTCTACTTTTTAACGAAGTGATTTCAGTTTGCCCTTTTTGGAGATTTGGCAAATTCTTCTTAATTCTAATCAAACCAGAATGAATCACGATGTAAAAATCTTGATTTTAACTCATAAATTAGTGGATAATGACCCTGAATTTGAATCAATATCATAATAGTTATGATGAAGAAGTTATCCCACTTTTAATCGAAATGATTCCAGCTTACTTTATTTGGAGATTTGACAATTTGTTAATGATTCTAATCAAACCAGAATGAATCTATAACGCTCCGACCGCCCACGGCTAATAGGCTACCCACGCCCGCTCTCTCGGCCCGTGGACCCCATCCCGTTCCAACGGTCGGTGCGTTAATTTTCCAAGGCTCAAAATCATTGTTTATTGTCCCTGCAATCACCACCTCGACCTTTCCCCGTGTTTTGGCTTCACTCGCACGGTATGGAGAATCACTTCCCGATAAGTCACCCATCCTTTCACTACTCCAGCATAAGCACGCTTAACCTTGGAGTTCTAAACGGATGTGTGACGGAAAAGGTAAGTCAACTTTGGTGATATAGGTAGTCAAATCAATTCTCTTAAGCCTTTCCACATATCACAACTCGGGATGTTACAATTCACCCCCTCTCAAAGAACATAACGCCCTTGTTGCGCCCCTGACAGGTCTCAAGCCGCCTCTCGGGTCAGAACCGAGATGGATAACCAGCTCTGATACCACTTATAACGCTCTGATCGCCCATGGTTAATAAGCCACCCACGCCTGCTCTCTCGGCCCGTGGACCCCATCCTGTTCCAACAGTCGGTGCGTTAATTTTCCAAGGCTCGAAATCATTGTTTATTATCCCTGCAATCACCACCTCGACCTTTCTTCGTGTTTTGGCTTCACTCGCACGGTATCGCGAATCACTTCCCGATAGGTCACCCATCCTTTCACTACTCCAGCATAAGCACGCTTAACCCTGGAGTTTTAAACGGATGTGTGACGGAAAAGGTAAGTCAACTTTGGTGATATAGGTAATCAAATCAATTTTCTTAAGCCTTTCCACATATCACAACTCGGGATGTTACAGAATCATGATGTAAAAATCTTGATTTGAACTCATAAATCAGTGGATAATCACCCTGAATTTGAACCAATATCATAGGAGTTATGATGAAGAAGTTATCCCACTTTTAACCGAAATTATTCCAGTTTATCCTGTTTGGAGTGTTTGCAATTTCTTCTTAATTCTAATCAAACCAGAATGAATCACGATGTAAAAAGCTTTATTTGGACACATAAATCAGTGGATTGTCACCCTGAAGTTGAATCAATATCATAGGAGTTATGATGAAGAAGTTATCCCACTTTTAACCGAAGTGATTCTAGTTTACCATGTTTGGACATTTGGCAATTTCTTCTTAATTCTAATCAAACCAGAATGAATCACAATGTAAAAATCTTGATTTGGAATCATAAATGAGTGGATATTCACCCTAAAGTTGAACCAATATCATAGGAGTTATGATGAAGAAGTTATCGCACTTTTAATCGAAGTGATTTCAATTTTTCATGTTTGGAGATTTGGCAATTTCTTAATGATTCTAATCAAACCAGAGTGAATCACGATGTAATAAGATTGATTTGGACTCATAAATAAGTGGATAATCACCCTGAATTGTAACCAATATCATAGGAGTTATGATGAAGAAGTTATCACACTTTTAACCGAAGTGATTCCAGTTTGCCATGTTTGGAGATTTGACAATTTCTTCTTAAATCTAATATAACTAGAATAAATCACGATGTAAAAAATCTTTATTTGGACGCATAAATTAGTGGATATTCACCCTGAAGTTGAATCAATATCATAGGAGTTATGATGAAGAAGTTATCGCACTTTTAATCGAAGTGATTTCAATTTTTCCTGTTTGGAGATTTGGCAATTTCTTAATGATTCTAATCAAACCAGAATGAATCACGATGTAAGAAGCTTTATTTGGACTCATAAATCAGTGGATAATCACCATGAAGTTGAATTAATATCATAGGCGTTATGATGAAGAAGTTATCCCACTTTTAATCGAAGTGACTCCAGTTTACTCTGTTTGGAGATTTGGTAATTTCTTCTTTATTCTAATCAGACAAGATTGATTCAAGATGTAAGAATATTGATTTGGACTCATAAATCATTGGAAAACCACCCTGAAGTTGAATCAATATCATAGGAGTTATGATGAAGAAGTTATCCCTCTTTTAACCAAAGTGATTCCAGTTTACCCTGTTTGGAGATTTGGCAATTTCTTCTTGATTCTAATCAGACCAGAATGAATCAAGATGTAAGAATCTTTATTTGGACTAATATATCAGTGGATAATCACCCTGAAGTTAAACCAATATCATAGGAGTTATGATGAAGAAGTTATCTCACTTTTAACCGAAGTGATTCCCTTTTACCCTAATTGGAGATTTGGAAATTTCTTATTAATTCTAATTTAACTAGAATGAATCACGATGGAAAAAGATTGACTTGGACTCATAAATCACTATATAGTCACACTGAAGTTGAATTAATATCATAGGAGTTATGATGAAGAAGTTATCCCACTTTTCATCAAAGTGATTCTAGTTTATCCTGTTTGAAGATTTGGCAATTTCTTCTTAATTCTAATCAAACCAGAATGAATCACGATGTAAAAATCTGGATGTAGAATCTTAAATATGTGGATAATCACACTGAAGTTGAGCCAATATCATAGGAGTTATGATGAAGAAGTTATCCCTCTTTTAATCGAAGTGATTCCAGTTTAACCTTTTTGGAGATTTGACAATTTCTTAATGATTCTAATCAAACCAGAATGAATCAAGATGTAAGAATCTTGATTTGGACTCATAAATCAGTGGATAATCACCCTGAAATTGAACCAATATCATAGGAGTTATGATGAACAAGTTATTCCACTTTTAGCCGAAATGATTCTAGTTTACCATGTTTGGAGATTTGGCAATTTCTTCTTGATTCTAATCAAAACAGAATGAATCAAGATAAAGAAGATTTATTTGGACTCAAAAATCAGTGGAAAATCACCCGGAATTTGAACCAATATCATAGGAGTTTTGATGAAGAAGTTATCCCATTTTTAACCGCAGTGATTCAAGTTTACCCTGTTTGGAAATTTGGAAATTTCTTCTTAATTATAATCAACCCAGAATGAATCAAGATGTAAGAAGCTTTATTTGGATTCATAAATCAGTGGATAACCACCCTGAAGTTTAATCAATATCATAGGAGTTATGATGAAGAACTCATCCCTCTTCTAACCGAAGTGATTCCAGTTTACCCTGTTTGGAGATTTAGCAATTTTTTTCTTATTTTAATCAAACCAGAATGAATCAAGATGTAAAAATCTTGTTTTGGATTCATAAATAAGTGGATAATCACAATGAAGTTGAATCAATATCATAAGAGTTATGAAGAAGAAGTTATCCCGCTTTTAACCGAAGTGATTCCAATAAACCTTTTTGGAGATTTGGCAATTTCTTCTTGATTCTAATCAAACCAGAATAAATCAAGATGCACGAAGCTTTATTTATACTCAAAAATAAGTGGATAATCACCCTGAAGTTGAATCAATATCATTGGAGTTATGATGAAGAAGTTATTCCACTTTTAACCGAAGTGATTCCAATTTACCATGCTTGGAGATTTGGTAGTTGTTTGTTGATTCTAATCAAATCATAATAAATCAAGATGAAAGAAGCTTTAATTGGATTAAAAAATCAGTGGATAATCACCCTGAAGTTGAACCAATATCATAGGAGGTATGATGAAGAAGTTATCCTACTTTTTACCGAAGTGATTCCAGTTTGCCCTTTTGGGAGATTTGGCAAATTTTTCTTAATTCTAATCAAACCAGAATGAATCACGATGTAAAAAGCTTTATTTTAACTCATAAATTAGTGGATAATGACCCTGAAGTTGAATCAATATCATAATCGTTATGATGAAGAAGTTATCCCACTTTTAATCGAAGTGATTCCAGTTTACTTTATTTGGAGATTTGGCAATTTGTTAATGATTCTAATCAAACCAGAATGAATCTATAACGCTCCAACCGCCCACGGCTAATAGGCCACCCACGCCCGCTCTCTCGGCCCATGGACCCCATCCCGTTCCAACGGTCGGTGCGTTAATTTTCCAAGGCTCGAAATCATTGTTTATTGTCCCTGCACCACCTCTTCCTTTCTCCGTGTTTTGGCTTCACTCGCACGGTATCGCGAATCACTTCCCGCTAGGTCACCCATCCTTTCACTACTCCAGCATAAGCACGCTTAACACTGGAGTTCTAAACGGATGTGTGACGGAAAAGGTAAGTCAACTTTGGTGATATAGGTAGTCAAATCAATTCTCTTAAGCCTTTCCACATATCACAACTCGGGATATTACAGAATCATGATGTAAAAATCTTGATTTGGACTCATAAATCAGTAGATAATCACCCTGAATTTGAACCAATATCATAGGAGTTATGATGAAGAAGTTATCCCACTTTTAACCGAAGTTATTCCAGTTTATCCTGTTTGGAGTGTTTGCAATTTCTTCTTAATTCTAATCAAACCAGAATGAATCACGATGTAAAAAGCTTTATTTGGACTCATAAATCAGTGGATTGTCACCCTGAAATTGAATCAATATCATAGGAGTTATGATGAAGAAGTTATCCCACTTTCAATCGAAGTGATTCCAGTTTATCATGTTTGCAGATTTGGCAATTTCTTAATGATTCTAATCAAACCAGAATAAATCACGATGTAAAACGCTTGTTTTGGAATCTTAAATACGTGGATAATCACCCTGAATTTGAACCAATATCATAGGAGTTATGATAAAGAATTTATCTCACTTTTAACAAAAGTAATTCTAGTTTACCCTGTTTGGAGATTTGACAATTTCTTCTTAACTCTATTCAAACCAGAATGAATCACGATGTAAAAAGCTTTATTTGGAAACATTAATCAGTGTATAGTCACCCTGAAGTTTAATCAATATCATAGGAGTTATGATGAAGAAGTTATCCCACTTTTAATCGAAGTGATTCTAGTTTACCATGTTTGAACATTTGGCAATTTCTTCTTCATTCTAATCAAACCAGAATGAATCACGATTTAAAAAGCTTGATTGGGAATCATAAATGATTGGATAGTCACCCTGAAGTTGAACCAATATCATAGGAGTTATGATGAAGAAGTTATCGCACTTTTAATCGAAGTGATTTCAATTTATCCTGTTTGGAGATTTGACAACTTCTTAATGATTCTAATAACACTAGAATGAATCACGATGTAAGAAGATTGATTTTGACTCATAAATAAGTGGATAACCACCCTGAATTGTAACCAATATCATAGGAGTTATGATGAAGAAGTTATCCCACTTTTAACCGAAGTGATTCCAGTTTACCATGTTTGGAGATTTGACAATTTCTTCTTAATTCTAATCTAACTAGAATAAATCACGATGTAAAAAGTTTTATTTGGACACATAAATCAGTGGATAGTCACCCTGAAGTTGAATCAATATCATAGGAGTTATGATGAAGAAGTTATCCCACTTTTAGTCGAAGTGATTCGAGTTTACACTGTTTGGAGATTTGGCAATTTCTTAATGATTCTAATCAAACCAGAATGAATCACTATGTAAGAAGATTGATTTGGACTCATAAATCAGTGCATAATCACCATGAAGTTGAATCAATATCATAGGAGTTATGATGAAGAAGTTATCCCACTTTTAATCAAAGTGACTCCAGTTTACCCTGTTTGGAGATTTGACAATTTCTTCTTTATTCTAATCAGAAAATAATGATTCAAGATGTAAGAATATTGATTTGGACTCATAAATCAGTGGAAAACCACCCTGAAGTTGAATCAATATCATAGGAGTTATGATGAAGAAGTTATCCCTCTTTTAACCGAAGTGATTCCAGTTTACTCTGTTTGGAGATTTGACAATTCTTCTTGATTTTAATCAAACAAAAATGAATCAAGATGTAAGAATCGTGCTTTGGACTCATAAATAAGTGGATAATAACCCTGAAGTGGAACCAATATCATAGGTGTTTTGATGAAGAAGTTATCTCACTTTTAACCGAAGTGATTCCAATATACCCTAATTGGAGATTTGGAGATTTCTTATTAATTCTAATTAAACCAGAATGAATCACGATGGAAAAAGATTGACTTGGACTCATAAATCAGTGTATAGTCACCGTGAAGTTAAATCAATATCATAGGAGTTATGATGAAGAAGTTATCCCACTTTTAATCGAAGTGATTCTAGTTTACCATGTTTGAACATTTGGCAATTTCTTCTTCATTCTAATCAAACCAGAATGAATCACGATTTAAAAAGCTTGATTGGGAATCATAAATGATTGGATAGTCACCCTGAAGTTGAACCAATATCATAGGAGTTATGATGAAGAAGTTATCGCACTTTTAATCGAAGTGATTTCAATTTATCCTGTTTGGAGATTTCACATTTCTTAATGATTCTAATAACACTAGAATGAATCACGATGTAAGAAGATTGATTTTGACTCATAAATAAGTGGATAACCACCCTGAATTGTAACCAATATCATAGGAGTTATGATGAAGAAGTTATCCCACTTTTAATCGAAGTGATTCCAGTTTACCATGTTTGGAGATTTGACAGTTTCTTCTTAATTCTAATCTAACTAGAATAAATCACGATGTAAAAAGTTTTATTTGGACACATAAATCAATGGATAGTCACCCTGAATTTGAATCAATATCATAGGAGTTATGATGAAGAAGTTATCCCACTTTTAGTCGAAGTGATTCGAGTTTACAGTGTTTGGAGATTTGGCAATTTCTTAATGATTATAATCAAACCAGAATGAATCACTATGTAAGAAGCTTGATTTGGACTCATAAATCAGTGCATAATCACCATGAAGATGAATCAATTTCATAGGAGTTATGATGAAGAAGTTATCCCACTTTTAATCAAAGTGACTCCAGTTTACCCTGTTTGGAGATTTGACAATTTCTTCTTTATTCTAATCAGAAAATATTGATTCAAGATGTAAGAATATTGATTTGGACTCATAAATCAGTGGAAAACCACCCTGAAGTTGAATCAATATCATATGAGTTATGATGAAGAAGTTATCCCTCTTTTAACCGAAGTGATTCCAGTTTACCCTGTTTGGAGATTTGACAATTCTTCTTGATTTTAATCAAACAAAAATGAATCATGATGTAAGAATCGTGCTTTGGAATCATAAATAAGTGGATAATAACCCTGAAGTGGAACCAATATCATAGGTGTTATGATGAAGAAGTTATCTCACTTTTAACCGAAGTGATTCCAATATACCCTAATTGGAGATTCGAAGATTTCTTATTAATTCTAATTAAACCAGAATGAATCACGATGGAAAAAGATTGAGTTGGACTCATAAATCTGTGTATAGTCACCGTGAAGTTAAATCAATATCATAGGAGTTATGATGAAGAAGTTATCCCACTTTTAATCGAAGTGATTCCAGTTTACCCTTTTTGGAGATTTTGCAATTTCTTAATGATTTTAATCAAACCAGAATGAATCACGATGTAAGAATTTTGATTTGGACTCATAAATCAGTAGATAATCACCATGAAATTGAACCAAAATCATAGGAGTTATGATGAACAAGTTATTCCACTTTTTACCAAAGTGGTTCTAACTTACCATGTTTGGAGATTTGGTAATTTCTTCTTGATTCTAATCAAACCAGAATGAATCAAGATAAAGAATATTTATTTGGACTCAAAAATCAGTGGATAATCACCCTGAAATTGAACCAATATCATAGGAGTTATGATGAAGAAGTGATCCCATTTTTAACCGAAGTGATTCAAGTTTACCATGTTTGGAGATTTGGAAATTTCTTCTTAATTATAATCAAACCAGAATGAATCAAGATGTAAGAAGCTTTATTTAGATTAATAAATCAGTGGATAGCCACCCTGAAATTTAATCAATATCACAGGAGTTAAGATGAAGAAGTTATCCTACTTTTTACCGAAGTGATTCTAGTTTACCCTTTTTGGAGATTTGGAAAATTCTTCTTAATTATAATCAGCCCAGAATGAATCAGAATGTAAAAAGTTTGATTTGAACTCATAAATCAGTGGATAATGACCCTGAAGTTGAATCAATATCATAGGAATTATGATGAAGAAGTTATCCCACTTTTAATCGAAGTGATTCCAGTTTACCTTATTTGGAGATTTGGTAATTTGTTAATTATTCTAATCAAACCATAATGAATCATGATGTAAAATGCTTGATTTGGACTCATAAATCAGTGGATAATCACCCTGAAGTTGAACCAATATCATAGGAGTTATGATGAAGAAGTTATCCCACTTTTAACCGAAGTTATTCTAGTTTATCCTTTTTGGAGTGTTTGCAATTTCTTCTTAATTCTAATCAAACCAGAATGAATCACGATGTAAAAAGGTTTATTTGGACTCATAAATCAGTGGATTTTCACCCTGAAGTTGAATCAATATCATAGGAGTTATGATGAAGAAGTTATCTCACTTTTAATCAAAGTGATTCCAGTTTACCATGTTTGGAGATTTGACAATTTCTTAACGATTCTAATCAAACCAGAATGAATCACGATGTAAGAAGCTTGATTTGGACTCATAAATCAGTGGATAATCACCCTGAATTTCAACCAATATCATATGAGTTATGATGAAGAAGTTATCCCACTTTTAACCGAAGTGATTCCAATTTATCCTAATTTGAGATTTGGTAATTTCTTCTTAATTCTAATAAACCAGAATGAATCACGATGTAAAAAAGCTTGATTTGGACTCATAAATCAGTGCATAGTCACCCTGAAATTGAATCAATATAATAGGAGTTATGATGAAGAAGATATCCCACTTTTAATCGAAGTGATTCTAGTTTACCATGTTTGAAGACTTGGAAATTTCTTCTTTATTCTAATCATAAAAGATTGATTCATGATGTAATAAGCTTGATTTGGAATCATAAATCACTGGAGAATCACCCTGAATTTGAATAAAAATCATAAGAGTTATGATTGGGAAGTTATCCCACTTTTAATCGAAATGATTCCAGTTTACCCTTTTTGGAGATTTGAAAATTTATTCTTGATTCTAATCAAACCAGAATGAATCAAGATGTAAGAAGCTTGATGTTTTCTCATAAATCAGTGGATAACCACCCTGAAGTTGAATTAATATCATAGGAGTTACGATGAACAAGTTATCCTTCTTTTAACCGAAGTCATTCCAGTTTACCAAGTTTGGAGAGTTTGCAATATTTCTTGATTTTAATCAAACCAGAATGAATCAATATGTAAGAATCTTGATTTTGATTAAAAAATCAGTGGATAATCACCCTGTAGTTTAACCAATATCATAAGAGTTATGATGAAGAAGTTATCCTACTTTTAACCGAAGTGACTCCAGATTACCCTAATTGGAGATTTGATAATTTCTTATTAATTTTAGTTAAACCGGAATGAATCACGATGTAAAAAGCTTGATTTGGAATCATAAATGAGTGGATAGTCACCCTGAAGTTGAGTCAATATCATAGGAGTTATGTTGAAGAAGTTATCCCACTTTTAACCGATGTGATTCCAGTTTATCATGTTTCGAGATATGGATATTTCTTAATGATTCAAATCAAACCAGAATGAATAAAGATGTGAAAAGTTTGATTTAAACACATAAATCAGTGGATAATTCCTTGAAGTTGAACCAATATCATACGAGTTATGATGAAGAAGTTATTCCACTTTTAATCGAAGTTATTCCAGTTTATCATGTTTGGAGATTTGGAAATTTCTTAATGATTCTAATCAAACCAGAATGAATCACGATGTAAGAAGCTAGATTTGGACTCATAAATCAGTGGATTATCACCCTGAAGTTGAACCAATATCATAGGAGTTATGATGAAGACGTTATCCAACTTTTAGCCAAAGTGATTTCAGTTTACCTTGTTTGGAGATTTGGGAATTTCTTCTTAATTCTAATCAAACCATATTGAATCACGATGTAAAAAGCTTGATTTGGACTCATAAATCACTGTATAATCACCCTGAAGTTGAATTAATATCATAAAAGTTATGATGAAGAAGTTATCCCACTTTTATCCGAAGTGATTCCAGTTTACCCTTTTTGGATATTTGGTAATTTCTGTTAAACCTGAAGAGAGAAATGGACCACTAAAGGCCATGTGCAAAGTTAGGGCCAAAACCCATTAGAAGTCTGATTAAGGACTAAAGAGGGTCTAGAAGCTTATGCTGAGCAAGAAAAAGGTTCAAGAAGGGCCTAAGATCAAGAAGGAAGTGTTTGGGAAGATTTGGGAGCCATTGGACGAAATGTGCAAAGTTAGGGTCGACCGTACGGACTGTATGGACCGTACGGACATGGTCAACCCAAAACACTTCCTGGTTTGAATTTTGGGAGACTTTGGGCGATGTGCAAAACCCGGGTTGAGGTGTACAGACAGGCGGTCCGTACAGTCGAGCAATGGAGCAGTTTTGGGAATGTCTTCGGTTTGATCAATTTAAACCAAAGCAATTCAAATCTCTTGTGACCGTTTGAAGCTAAGGAGGCAAGGAGACATTTGGGTCGAGATGGATTAGAAGAATATGCTCTCAAGATGCTTATCCAGAAGAAGGAAGGAACCTGGACAGATCATTGGCAAGGTTCATGTGCATTGGTGGCCGATTCCTGGCCAAGCTTTCCTAGGCACGCCCAGGCTGTCTCCAGCCTGTCTAAAGACCATCTGACTTCATCCAAACCGTCCATCCTCTCAGGCTTTATCAGCCCTTAGATATAGGTTAATGTTTGCTTCTTGTATTGCCTATAAAAGGCCCCTTATGTTGAGTGTAAATAATTAAGTGAGAGAGTGGGGTTTCCCCTCCTACTTCCTAATCTTTTATGTGTTCTAAACCTTTGTTCTTGAGTCTCTTATTCTCTGGTTCTCTAAGTCTCACGAATCTCTCCTTAGTCTACTTATTCTTTTAGTCTCATCTGCAATCTACTTCTTCCATCAATCCCTTCTCACATTGATACAAGTCAAGACAAAACCTATTAAGGTTAGATGAACAGACACACGAACAATACTCTGTAAATCTCACATGGTATCAGAGCTAGGTTCATCAGAAACTGGTTCATAGCATCCGCAAGCTCAAGCTGACTCCCATGCCATTTCTAACCTGATGAAGAAGCTTCTGTCCAGCCTATTGTTTAAGCTCATCAAGATGAAAACTTTCTCATCCATGGTGTGCCCAGAAGCTATTCTCAGTTCATCCTCCTCTCTCATGTTTGTCCTGAAGAAAGAAGACCAGTGGAAGTTTGTCCAAGCCATTCTTCTCTACTGTCCAAGGAGAAACCTTTGAAGAAGGAAACTTTCAACTTGGATCTTGGTGTGGCGAATCAAACATGAAGAAAGGTTGTGTCTTTGGTATGATGAGGTCAAGGGGAAGGTCAAGCAAAGAAGGAGATGTTGGTTCCCAAACCAACTACCCAAATCTGTCCATTCATGAATCGGTTAACCATGGAGGTTCAAGGAACCAGCCCAGGTTCCTTGACTGTAAGATAACTCCCTTCCCTTATATAAAGCTTGAGACTTTTTGATATGGCCGTGTGTTGTGGTGTGTGCTCATGTCCTGAGGATCATATAAAGCTTACTAGTTGCTGTCCCAGGATACTTGAAGGTTTTGTGTGGTGTTTTGATGTTAAAGGACATTCCTTGTTCACTGCTTGAATGAGTATTAGGGTGCTAGATTGTATATCTGCTCCAGTGATTGCATTCATGGCTGATTAGAACTTGTTAAGGTGTTCTTCTATCATCATTCACTGGATTGTTACTGCCTTAAGTTAATGAATCTAGATTAAAGTCAGATGAAGATTAAGGAATTGTTTAAAATTATCTGATTAGCTTGTATTGAATCTGATATGATCTTGCTTGTGCTTAGAGAGTTTGCTTGCCAAGATTAGAACTTTATAATCTCTTGTTTAATCTGTTGCATAGCTCAAGACATTAGTGATCAAACTTGATGGTTAGTCAAGGTTTGATCATAATGAAAATGTGGCCTAATCTGTTCTGGAGTTTGATTTCTGTACAGGGACATAAAATATTCAGTGTCTAACCAAACCAAGTAAGAAAAGGCTTTGTCCATTGATAAGCAATGGAGAGATTGGTTGTGTGTAGAGATGGTGGCGTTAAGACACTGCTGCGGAAGTAGTGTGCTGCTAGTTCAAGAGGCACACAAGTAGGAGTGGTCATCACTTAAGTCCATGGATGACTGGTGACCAAAGGCACTGGAGTTAAAGAAATGGTGAACACGGTTTTCGTTTTCTCTTGAGCTCATTCCAAGTATGGACTCAAATCTCAACCAAACTGGAGAAAGAAACTCAAGAGAGCTACCAGAAGTACCATCAAGCTCAGTGACCTGTTTTATTCCCTCTATTGCAAGTCCAAGAAGAAGACCAACGAGGTCAGATCAAGAGGTTGCATTGGTGGTTCATGTGGGGGTTAAGCATCAAATCCAAAAGAGGATGGAGGTGTTCCTTATTAGACGATTCATGAGGCTGCTAGTTAAGCAGCAATGACTAGGGAAGAGTTCAGTAGGGTTGAGCATCAAGTCCGAAGAGGATGGAGGTGTTCCTCATTAGCTGTGTCATGAAGCTGCCTATTTAGCAGTAATGACTAGAGAAGAGTTGGGTTAAACCCAACAAGAAACATTGAAGCGTGTCCATGGAGGTTTAAGGAATCAGCCCGGATTCCTTAGTTGTAAGCAAACCTCCTATCCCTTAATAAGTGTTTATATTTTGTTATGCATTGAGTGAGTTTGTCCCAGGATCTCCTGGCTTATTTATTTCATTGTTTTGATATCTGATTGTTATTGCAGTAGCTTATACATCATAGATTTCTTGAAGCATTTAAAAGATTATCTAAGCTTTTGCATCATTGTGTTGATTGTCTATCTTGCATAAGCATCAGAGTGGTTGTTTAGGATTGTTTTGTGCATTGTCATAACTCCAAATCGCCATGAATGTGTTGTAGAACTGAGTAGAATGTCTCTGCTACTTGCATCATGAGAATTGATAGGCTGCTTTACATAAGCATCTAGGTAGTGATTCAATCCGGTTCAGTGCTGATTGGATGTTAATGACATAGTTAATCCATCAGAGATATCAAGTAGGATCTAGAAGTTTGTCTAAACTACTTGAATCTATGGTCTGATGAAACTATTGTTCATTAACATGTCTAGTCATTTCTTGCATTCTGCTTAGGTTGTTTAGGATAGATCATATAGTTGCTAGTTCATTCGGATTAAATCTATTACATTCATATGGTTGTTGTCCAAGTCTGTTGCATTCATAGCTTCTCTCACCATGATTGTGTTATAGTATTGAGTAGTATGTCTCAGCTATTTGTATTGTAATATTGAGAAGCTTTGTTGCAGTTGCATAAGCATATTGGTTCTGGTTCATTCCGAGTCATATTATCTTGTTTTGCTATTGTCTTAGCTAATATCTTGTGTTCTAGTAGCATTTAGAAACATGTCTAAGCTACTGGTTTTATGGTTTTGATTAAGCTAATGGTAATTAGTATCTGTTGCATTGGCATTTTACTTAATATGTCTGTCATATGTTGCATTCATATATGGTGCATTTAAAATCTAGCCTAGTTGCAAGTGCATTGTTTCAATCTTGCATTGCATCTAGAGAAGTTAAGTCTGGTTAAGTCTTGTTCTTGTGGTTTACGGATTTCAAGAATTTGTTTTGTTGAGGCATTGGTGATCAAACCAGATGTGTGATCTTGGTTTGGTCCCAATGGGATGATCTAATCTTGTATTGAGTTGTGGTGATGTTAGGTACACATGAAATGATACAGTGACAAACCACAGTGACAAGAAAAATGTTTATTGCCATTGCATATCACACTGGACGAGTCAGTCCCCAAACTACAGGAAGTGTAGTGTGACTGAGTATGCAATGAGAGGTTGATGCCATTGTATGATACCACTTGGACATGTTAGTCCCAAAGTCTACAGGAAGTGTAGAGTGGGATATCATACAATGAGAGACTACCTTGTGAGGGCTCTTAAGGTGATTCAAACACCATTAGTTCCTGGTATAAGGAAGAGAGCCAAAACTCACAAGGGTTAGGACATCAAGTCTAGTTAAGACTGATGGTTTAAGGACATGGAAGTGCATACACTCATCAAGCTTAGCTCCTTCCCTAGTCTCGGAGTTAAGCTTGAAGGGGAGTCTTAATATGCATTGTCCATGGTCTGTCAATCCTTGCAAGGACTTCAACAAGAATTATTCAGTGGATCATTCAACCGGGTCTAGGCAGTGGCGTGTCTATGCAAAGAGGCTGTTCAGAGCAGTCTTGGTTGTGTGTGTATGAAAGCTCAGTTAAATGCGGCCTCTATTGTGACGGGATGGAAACTAAAGCTGAAGGATCCACACAACCTCCCATCAAGTTGGTGTTGCCATGAAGAGGTTGCAACTGGCAGAGTGTGAGGGATTCAAGTTACAAACCAGTCACTCCTCTTCTAAACAAAAGGGAAAGTAACTTGAACTCAAATTAATTCAAGTCATTAATCATGTCTTTCTAAAATCTCGAAATTATGCTTAAAATGCTTGACTTGTTTTTGATTGCTGTGGTTAAATGAAATGAGTAATTCTGCATTTCTCTTAGTTTAACCATCATTGATATATATTGCATCATTTAGAAGAAGGTCTAAGCTGCTTGTGTCACTGATTTTGTTGAGACTATTATGCTTTGCTTTAAGGTTCCTTCTGGTTGAACCAAATGAAATGGTTGATAAGTACTGATGCACCTTTGGGATAATGTATCAGGTACCATTGCTTGAGCCTCACTGAAGATGATCATGGTCGTTTCCTAGCTTCTCTAAGGTGGCTGTGAAGTCAGTTGAGAGGGGGAGACCAAAACCGAATTTATGAAGAGGTCAAGCCGAGTTCTATGTGTGTGTAAGCAGTGAGTAGTTGCTACACTTGTTTAGGCCACGATCCAGAGTTCTTTGTGTCCAACCACACTGGTTCTAAGGCACAAAGACTCAATGGCCAATCCCTAGGCCTTGGAGATCTTACTCTTTTCCTTATCAAGGTTTTGTCCCAAATGGGTTTTCTTTGATAAGGTTTTTAATGAGGAGACTCTTCAAGGTTCCAAGCTTGACAAAGGATCTCCTATAGTCAAGCTTGAGGGGGAGTGTTAACTTGAAGAGAAGAAATGAACATCTGAAGCTATTTGTTGAAGATGGTCCAAAGTGCAAAGTTAGGGCAAGTCCTCCGGAGATGTTTTGTCAAGGCTTAAAGAGTATCCAGAGGCTTTTGTAAAGCCAGGAATAGGTCCAAGAAGAGCTTAGACTGAAGTAGGAAGCTATTGGAGAAGTTTGGGTTTAGTTGGTCGAATGTGCAAAAATAGGGCAACATGTACGGACGGTCGTACGGACTGTACGGACGGTCGTACGGACTGTACGGACCGTACGGACATGGTCAATCCGAAACATATTATTTCGACCATCTGAAGTGATTTGGAGCCTGTGCAAAATTAGGGCAAAAGTGTACGGTCAGACTTATATCCGTACACCTCCTGATGTTCGTGCAAAACCCGGGACCTTGGAGAACAAGGCAAGAAATGATTCTTTATGGTTTGTAGAAGATGCTTTGGAATATGCTTGAGGAAGCATCCAGGAAGCTCCCCTTTACCAGCTCATACTCGCTTTCAACCTTGGCCACATGATGAGTCCACAAGCCAGCACAAGACAGCCTGTCCCTTGACCAAAGGCGTGCTGCAATAAGGGCCAAGTATTTTGAATATTGAATGTAGACAGCTTCTGGTCCATATTCACTTCAGCTCTTCTCCACTCTCCTTTCACTACACGGATTGCCTCCACCATCCAGAGATCATCCGAACCGTTCATGCTCTTCAGGTGTTTCTATCCTTGGGATCTAGGTTTATTATTTGCTACTTGTATTGCTTATAAAAGGCCATAAGTGGCGATTGTAAACATTAAGTGTGAGAGGGGGATTTCCCCTCCTCCTTCTTAGTCTCAAAGTTACCTTGTCTCTCTAAACTCTTCATTCTCTGGTTCTGAATCTCTATTCTCACGTTCTTAGTCTACCAAGTCTCATAATCTCTTAGTCTCTCACTCCTATTATTGATTCTTCCATCAGTCTCTCCTTCATTGTTACCCAAGATTCATTACCAACCTGTTAAGGAAGATTCATCACGCATACAAACAGTCTGAGATCTGAAAATCTAACAAGATGTGGAGAGGATATGTGGAAGGTGTGCTACTTGCAAGCATGCCAAGTCCCAAGTTCAAAACCAGGGTTTGTATACTCCTTTACCTATTCCACACCATCCCTGGAATGACATTTCTATGGATTTCATTGTTGGTTTGCCTAGAACTAGGACTGGAAAGGATTCTATCTTTGTTGTTGTTGATAGGTTCTCTAAGATGGCACATTTCATAGCATGTCATAAGACTGATGATGCATTGCATATAGCTAACTTGTTCTTTAAGGAGGTTGTACGTTTGCATGGCATGCCTAGAACCATAGTTTCTGATAGGGACACTAAGTTTCTTAGTTACTTTTGGAAGACACTTTGGTCTAAGTTAGGCACTAAGCTTTTGTTCTCTACTACATGTCATCCACAAACTGATGGGCAAACTGAGGTAGTTAATAGGACATTAGGGACACTCCTGCGTGCATTCATTAGAAAGAACTTAAGAACATGGGAAGAATACTTACCACATTGTGAATTTGCATACAATCATGCTATGCATTCTGCTTCTAAGTATTCACCATTTGAAATTGTTTATGGGTTCAATCCCACCTCTCCTTTGGATCTAATGCCTTTACCTGAGTGTGAAAGGACAAGTCTAGATGGCAAGAAGAAAGCCGAGTTGGTTCAACAGATTCATGAGAAGGCTAGACTAAACATTGAGCAGAAGACCAAGCTGTATGAGAAGCAAGCAAACAAGGGGAGGCGTGTGAGGACCTTTGAAGTTGGTGACCAAGTTTGGTTGCACCTAAGGAAGGATAGGTTCCCCAACGAGAGGAAGTCCAAACTGATGCCAAGGGTTGATGGACCCTTTGAGATCATCCACAAGATCAATGACAATGCCTACAAGCTTGATCTCCAAGGTAAGTACGATGTATCAAATAGCTTCAATGTCACTGATTTGGCTCCTTTTGTTGTAGATGGACCAGATTTGAGGACAAATCCTTTTCAAGAGGGAGGGGATGATGTGATCATGGACCGGATCACTAAGGAGGACAATGAGGAGAGTTTAGATGAGCAACATGAAGCCACAATGCATCAACCATTTGATGAGGATGCTCTAACCATTCATGAAGGTCCCATGACTCGTTCCAGAGTCAAGAAGCTTAAGGAGAATGTTGTTGGATTACTCACTTCACATCCACAACAAGAAGGTCTTGGACAAGGTTTGATCCGAGATGTCTTGATCACCATTCAAGCCATCTCTACACCAAACTGAGATAGTGTCTAGGCAGACATGGGGTGCGTGCTGTTTTCCTTGCTTTTGGTTTTGTCCCACGAGGTTTTCCAGGAGGAAGGTTTTTAACGAGGCCACAACTTGTCTACAAATCACCTAAGTACTATACTCGGTCCAAGCCTATTAGAAGTTGCATTACATTTCATTTTAACTTATAAACTATAGTTTGCTTTCTTTCCTTTTTTGGTTCTTTGTCGAAAACCCTAGAGGCATGTCTCTGGTTTTCTTATTTAAAGGGTCCCTTATACCCTATTGTACTCATCCAATCTTTTCTATACAAGTTATTCATCTTTTGCGGCTCTCTCTCTCTCTAAAAGAAGTGTGCCGAGTCTGGTGTGTCATATCCAGAGCCTAAGGGTGTCTAGTTTGGTGTGTAATATCCAAACCATTCATCTAGGAGTATCAAGAGATCATCCATCCCTCTTGTGTCACCATCCAATCCACACGCCTTGAAGGACTTGAGTCTTTTGATTCGTTCTTGCAAGGATTATCCATTCCCATCAACCAAAGAGCATCCTAGGGACGCATCACCATGGACCTAGCTGGACAAGTGATTTTTGGCCCAAAGGAGAAGATGGATCAGATTTGTTTCTCTCAGCCCAAAAGATGTTCAAAACCAAAGTTAAGGATCCATTATCTCTTTCTGATGGACCAGCCACGAAATTCAAGTCCAAGAAACCATTTGGATCTGTTTTGGATCAAGTGACCCAAGAAGAAGGTTGCAGCCCATGGAGAGTTCATAATGTGAACATGAAGCAATAAACAAGAGGATGCAGTGTTGACATGAAGAAGTGAATGGCAAGAGTTGAGAGATCAAGACAACAGGAGCATTCCGGATGATCAAGAATGAACTGATCCGTACAAGTCCGTACACCCTAACCCTAGCTTGACTTGCACGACACACAGAGGAGAGTTGAACCGAGAAAGACTTATTTAAATATCTGTCTAAGCTTTAGCAAGAGAGAAGGAGCCGTTGGAGTCAAGACAGAAGAGGATCACATGCTTGGTTAAGGTTTGAATCGGATGAGAGAGACATAAGGACCAGTCACTTTCACCTAAGCTGGACGAGCCATCTGCCTTGGTCCAGACTGTTCTCTGCCTTGCTCAGACCTATTAGTTTATTCATTTCTCAGTCAACTTGTTTCTCTATTTATGTATGTGTCCTATGAACTGATTAAGGCAAGGAATACAATTCCTCATTTCTCTATTCTCGTCTCTCTCTCTGATGCGTCCCTAGGATGCTCTTTGGTTGATGGGAATGGATAATCCTTGCAAGAACGAATCTAAAGACTCAAGTCCTTCAAGGCGTGTGGATCGGATGGTGACACAAGAGGGATGAATGAACTCTTGATACTCCTAGATGAATGGTTTGGATATTACACACCAAACTAAGCACCCTTAACTTTGGATATGACACACCAGAACTCGGCACACTTCTTTTAGAGAGAGAGAGAGCCGCAAAGATGAATGTAACTCGAATATAAAAGATTGGATGAGTACAATAGGGTATAAGGCACCCTTTAAATAAGAAAACCCGAGACATGCCTAGGGTTTTCGACAGAGAACCAAAAAAGGAAAGACATAAAAACTATAGTCTAAAGTTTAAAATGAAATAACATGTACTTCTATTAGTCTTGGACCGAGTGTAGCACTTAGGTGATTTGTAGACATGTTGTGGCCTCGTTAAAAACCTTCCTTCTAGAAAACCTCGTGGGACAAAACCAAAAGCAAGGAAAAGAGCACGCACTCCATGTCTGCCTAGACACTACCTCAGTTTGGTGTAGAGATGGCTTGAATGGTGATCAAGACATCTCGGATCAAACCTTGTCCAAGACCTTTTTGTTGTGGATGTGAAGTGAGTAATCCAACAACATTCTCATTAAGCTTCTTGACTCTGGAACGAGTCATGGGACCTTCATGGATGGTTAGAGCATCTTCATCAAATGGTTGATGCATGGTGGCTTCATGTTGCTCATCTAAACTCTCCCCATTGTCTTCCTTGGTGATCCGGTCCATGATCACATCATCCCCTCCCTCTTGAAAAGGATTTGTCCTCAAATCAGGTCCATCTACAACAAAAGGAGCCAAATCAGTGACATTGAAGCTATTTGATACATCGTACTTACCTTGGAGATCAAGCTTGTAGGCATTGTCATTGATCTTGTGGATGATCTCAAAGGGTCCATCAACCCTTGGCATCAGCTTGGACTTCCTCTCGTTGGGGAACCTATCCTTCCTTAGGTGCAACCAAACTTGGTCACCAACTTCAAAGGTCCTCACACGCCTCCCCTTGTTTGCTTGCTTCTCATACAGCTTGGTCTTCTGCTCAATGTTTAGTCTAGCCTTCTCATGAATCTGTTGAACCAACTCGGCTTTCTTCTTGCCATCTAGACTTGTCCTTTCACACTCAGGTAAAGGCATTAGATCCAAAGGAGAGGTGGGATTGAACCCATAAACAATTTCAAATGGTGAATACTTAGAAGCAGAATGCATAGCATGATTGTATGCAAATTCACAATGTGGTAAGTATTCTTCCCATGTTCTTAAGTTCTTTCTAATGAATGCACGCAGGAGTGTCCCTAATGTCCTATTAACTACCTCAGTTTGCCCATCAGTTTGTGGATGACATGTAGTAGAGAACAAAAGCTTAGTGCCTAACTTAGACCAAAGTGTCTTCCAAAAGTAACTAAGAAACTTAGTGTCCCTATCAGAAACTATGGTTCTAGGCATGCCATGCAAACGTACAACCTCCTTAAAGAACAAGTTAGCTATATGCAATGCATCATCAGTCTTATGACATGCTATGAAATGTGCCATCTTAGAGAACCTATCAACAACAACAAAGATAGAATCCTTTCCAGTCCTAGTTCTAGGCAAACCAACAATGAAATCCATAGAAATGTCATTCCAGGGATGGTGTGGAATAGGTAAAGGAGTATACAAACCCTGGTTTTGAACTTGGGACTTGGCATGCTTGCAAGTAGCACACCTTCCACATATCCTCTCCACATCTTGAAAGTTTAAGAAGATTTGAGCAAAGTATTGTGAAGAAACATGAAGAACAATGAAGAACAATGGAGAGAGAGAGAGGGAAATTCGTGACCAGAGAGAGAGAGATGAGGAAAATATGTTTCCTTGCTGAAAATAGTGTATGGATACAAGATATAAATAGCCAAACACTCAGAGCAAGTTGATTAGCAAATAAAATAAACAAATAGGAGAGAGAGACTGGCTGGGGCAGACTGTGGCTGGAACAGACTGTTGCTGGGTCAGACTGTGGCTGGGGCAGACTGTGGCTCGTCCAGACTGAGCTGAAAGTGACTTGTCCACACAGATTCAAATTCCTTGGACCACTTGTGACTTCTTCCCCCTTGGTCTCCAACTTCTCTTTTCTTCTTTGTAGACAAGTATTATTCTTATGGTTAGAGTAACTGATCCCATTCAAGTGACCAGACCTTAACTTGCCTTGCAAACCAAGAAAGGTCGAAGTTAGGTTGTACGGACACAACCTGTACGGACCACTCCAAACTTAAACATCTGGATTAAACATCTGGATACCACTTCTCTTGTGATCTCTTCTTCTCCTCTTTGCCATTCATGTCTTCATGTCAACACTCCCCCTCAAGCTTGACCATAGGGACTAGTCAAGCTTGGATTCCATGAAGCATTCCCTCATTAAAACCTTTACTTGGGAAAACCACTTGGGATAAAACCCAAGCAAAGGAAAAAGAGTAGAACACTTCATGGTAAGAGGATCAATGACATGAGATGTCTATGAGTCCAAGCTTAGGATGAATGGACTCACAAACCTTGCTGCTTGCTGCCTTAGTG